>JASCZW010006227.1:0-104877 GCA_034211315.2 Aedes japonicus
GACAAAAAAAACAGTTTAAACGTTCATTATGAATGTTGAATTATGAAAATAATCCTGATGCAATGCTATTTGACATTCGATCTTGACGTGACGATCCATACAAAAAAAATTGAAGGTCCATATCAAAACCGTGAGGGGTTATAAAAACTCACTTTTTACGTGACATTATTAATGGACGTACCCTAAGTCATTTTGAGTGAGTTTAAATGAGTAAATAACATACTCTAATTGTTATGCTTTGTATGCGTGGAGTAACGATTATGATGAAAAAAGGAGATGTTCGCTCATCACCACGAGGCACCAAGAGTGGACAGTAATGTTTTCTAGAATGAAAGATATGAAGAGAAAGTGTTGAAAGTTCCGTAACTGATAGCTTGTGATAGTTTCTAGCAGTAGCAATGTTCAATATTTCTATTCATTTTTCAACCTACCGTACACTGACGGAGCTTTCAACACTTTCTCTTCATATCTTTCATTCTGAAAACATTACTATCCACTCTTGGTGCCTCATGGTGATGAGCGAACTATCTCTGGTAATTTTTGCAATTTCGACTGGAGTCAGTTGAAATATTAAGTTGTATAGCGCATTTACCTACAAACAGTCACGGTATGATGAATCAAAAAAGAAATAGCCTATTACCTAGCACTTTCCAGAGCACTTAGCGAGCGTAGAGGAAGGCTGTGGTATTATTGTCATGAGCGAATATTGTTCATTTCAATAATATTGTTGTGGTAACTCGACGACGTCTAACTATGACCTTGACTCACTTCACGAAAGTCTCGCGATTCCAGTTTGGACAGATATTCTGTTCGATTGAAAATTGACAGAAAATCGGCTGTTTTCAATTTCCAGGTTTCTTACTTTACTTCACATTAATTAGTATAAATGTCCCAAGTAGCAAAATACGATCATAGTTAGTTGAAGTAACTTTATTATGACTTAGCAAGTCATATTTATGATATCTCAACTTATTGGTAACAAGTGTGCTACTAGGGGTCCCTTCAGAACTTGGGCCACAATGTTTTGCCAAGAAACTCGGCTTAGGGCTGCTTGTCTATAGTTTCTGAGAGCGTTCTACACTTCCAAAGTCTTGCTTCACTTAGCCTAACGACCTAGTTCGCTGCGATCCCTTGCGTCTTGCACCAGCTGGATTTGTGGCAATCCCCAGCTTCTTGCACCTTTAAAATTGAAGAACTGATCCATAAAAATCGAAAACCGTTCCATAAAAAATGTTTTAAGAAGAATAGAGCTTTCATAAAAATCCATTGAAAATGGAAAATATTCCTTGACATACATCTTTGTGGTCCATACTAAATATGAAGTTGAGCAATAAAATGTCAAAAATGTACCGTTATATATTTGAGGGTTGATCGATGAAATTGTACGAATTACCCAGAAACATATAACAAATGATCCATAATAGATTCAATAGCATTCCCTAAAGTTGTAAAATTGTTCCACAGAATGTAACCTTTGAGAACCAAAATATATGCATATGAGCCATAAAGTATTGAAAATGTTCCATAAATAAATTGCCACCGATCCATAATGGATTTTAATAATGAACCATACAAACTTCTAAAAATATTCCATAACCAACCGAGTTTGTCCACTTAAAATGAAAGTTATGATCCATCAGTTTTGACAGATACGCTCGGATTCCTAAAAGAACGGGCTGATGTAAAATTAGCAATTTGCGCTTCTCTTAAACGAGATGCAAATAAGGCCCTCATGAGCTTTCCAAAATTTGAACTCATTTAAATTTCAAATGACTTTGCCAACCAACTTAAAATTTGTTAAGAAATTAAAATGTTCACATCATATTTGTGTTTGCATCGCTCTTAAAGCACCTTGTTATTCTGCATTCAAAGCATTCAGCTTCAGAATATTTCTTAGCAAAAACTTTGCAGAATATCACTTTTTGATTAAATGTAAGGCTTAAAATGTATTTAAGTGTTGAAAATACAAATTATCATACAAGTCGCTAATGTCTTATACCTACGATCAATCCACTTCTTGCAACATTGAGTATTTCTTGCACTAGAAGAGCACAAAAAAAATCGTGAAAAAGTTGCAACTGAGAAAAGTTTCTATAAGAATAACTATTGAAATGTTCGTCAGTAAGATTGAGAATAAGGATAATAACCAGTGCACAGTTCGTTTTCTCCATCCCAAATAAGCTTCAGTGTAGAATAACTGCTCATTCGAACAAATTTGGAGAAGTTATTTAGTTTTCTAGATGCAAAAGCTGAACAACCTCTCCAAATTTGTTTGAATAAACAGTTATTCAGCATGGATGTTTGTTGGGATAGTACTTGCAACTTTGTGATGTAAACTTCAGATAGCGTATGCAGTCTAGTTAGTTTTCCTTAGTCTGCTGAAGTTTCTACTCTTTGATATTCAAGTTTCTTAAGAGTGCAGCTCACGAGCACAAGGAGTTCAGGAAACAAAGAAGCACAGCATCCGTTGACACCTGAACTGACGGTATCTCGACCGTGAATTGCAAAGAGTGTAATCATTCAAGTGGCGGACATGTGGCTTATTGAGAAGCATGGCTCAATGAACAAAATAGTGAGACGTATTGGAATTCATCAAGGCAGCGTAAAATCTGCCGTCAACAAGTTTAAGGAACACCACTCGTTCGATGAGCTGACAAGAAGAGGAACAAAACCAGATCTGCAGCTGACCCAAAATTGGATCGTAAGGTAGTTAACCACATCCATCGGAGCAGATCGATATATATTGGTGATTTGGCCAAAGAGGCTGGTACCTTCGTCAGAATGGGGCAGCGAATCAAGATGCACAACAACCTGCAGAGCTATAACGAGCAGAAAATAGCAAAACAAAGTGCTCAGAAAAAAACTCTGGACGGAAACTATGCTAAGAAAGTTATTTAGCCGACTATTGCAACGACTTTCATCGATGACGAAGACTGCAGGGCGCTTCCTGGACCGCAATTTTAGACCAAAGCCATCGGCAAAGATCGAGGCAGAAAAGTTTGGCCAGAAGGTTCTCGTATGGCAGGCAATTTGCTCCTGCGGCTCCAAGTCATCGATTTTCTACACTGAAGATACAATCAAGGCCGTACTGTGTGTTTGAAGAAGAGGATGCTTCCGTTATACAAGCAACACAGTTTCGGCCTGATTTAGCATCAGCCCGTTTCGTCAAAACCACATTACAATCGATGCAAAAAACTAGATTCCGAATTGTCCTCGGTCCCCCGGCACAAAAAATACTCTCTAGGATACAAAAATACTGCTTTAAATGTTCTGTTTGCTGAAGATCATATAATTAAGATTTATTTATTTGCGATCTAGTATTTGAACGTTTTGACTTGCTCAGAATATTTTTAAAAGTACAACAACCATAGCAATTGAAAACAATTCCACCATAACCAATTAGCCACTTCCTACAAAATCGCCGAACAAAAACAAGGAATCTAGAAATGGAAAATTCCGTTTAGCGAGAAAAACAGTACGAAACAAGTTCATATGTAAATATTCGGAAAACCAATAAATATGACATATGACAGACCCTTCAACCTCGCCAAGGTGTGCTTTTCCTTCAAGTGGAAGAAATTGCTGCATATATGTACGTTTGAAAAATATGAACGGCCAGGTCAACATTTCATATACCGTTTCTCGTCGAACCCCAACCGACGCCACCACTGAGCCATCCGGTAGGTACTCTACTGGGAACTACTCAAGACGCTTCCAACGCTGCCGTCATTGCCGCAGAAAACTGAAATCCGAACAGGAAAATATTATGCAGCACATTTTATTCCACTCTCGGGGTAGGGTTTTTGCTGGCTTTGCATTTAAAAATATCAACCCTCGTTTGGAAAGTGACAAAAAATAAACATCGTATGCATTTGCTCCGGCAAAAGAACCACTGAAGCTTGCCTTTTCCACTTCTGTTCGGACGGGACCTCGGTGAAAGGTTTCCGTGCTCGGTATTCGTCCCACTTTGAAGCAAGACGGCAAAATAGTCAATCCGGTTGCTCAATCGAGTGGAACAAGCTTTTTGAAAAGTGATGAACTAGCATTGGGTATCTATTTCTCATGCAAATTTATTTATTGACGGAGGAATGAAATTAATTTTAAGTATTTATTTCAAACGCTGCTTATTATTTCATCGGCTGGAAGTGCACCGCTCATATTCTCGAGAACCGGAAACGCACAACGATGGTTGCAGGCATTTTCAGTGGAAGCCATGATTTTGCTGTTGCTGGCTTAGCTGTTTTCACTGAACTGAGCTCTTGATGTATGGCATATATGCTGTAATCATATTTAAATATACATTTGTATGTGCACGTGCAGATGAGAATTCCTTGTAAGTGGGAAACGTAGAGTGACATGTTTTACAACAGTTTAAAACTGTGGTTTCGAAGCTGTTCCAGGGATGATATGGGACTAGTTTCTGAGGTAATTTACCAGTTGGCTGGATATAGTTCAAAATTGTATCCAAGATTTGATTGAGTTTGCTTCTGCGCGATTCAAAATATGAGTTTCAAATCATTGAACGGAACGTGTGCCAGAACAAGATCCAGTGCATAAATTTTCTTCCACACATAAGTAGTTTTGTTGTGTCTTAGGCAGCATTCATTAATTATGTCACGCTTTTAGGGGAGGGGTTCAGAAAACCGTGACATTTTGTGACAAACGAGGGAGGGGTAAGCTGAATCGTGACATCACATTTTTGAAAAAAAAACAAAAACAAAATGATATTCTTATGCAATATCGCCTACTACTACTATCCCTACTGTTCACGCCCCTTCGTAAACGAACAGCAACAGCAGTAATCATGCAGCACTCACACCGCTCGCATAAACTATGCCACGCCCTGTTCTGCAACTTTCCATCGTTCTGGAACTTTCCATGTTCTGGACCTTTCCATCGTTCTGGAACTTTCCATGTTCTGAAACTTTCCATTGTTCTGGAACTTTCCATGTTCTGGAACTTCTAGCAGTAGCGGCACTAATATAAAAACGGCACCGCAGTGGCGCAGTCATTCAGTCATTATATCAATTCTGAGTGTTAAGATCAAAAGGAAAAAGCAATAAAGGATAAGTGAATAGAAGCAGTAGTTTTTCTATCAACATCTTCTGGATCCATTATCCGGTGCAACAGCCCAGTGTTATACAGTGTTGAATACAGTCCACCTACGACTAGAGTGTTTGCTGTCAACGGCCTTGGAACCCAACCCGGCCTTTTCAGGGTAAGAAGAGTTGAATTTTCCACCCATGAGCCAAGACAGAGCACTCGTTTTACCCGACAGTTGCTAGTTTGAGCGATCACCTATTTCCTTTCCTACCGTGTTGGGACACGTTTGAGTTCTGTCGCAAGAGAGCTAGCAAGCGCTACTTCAAGTACCCTACGGATCCGGTGTTTGGCTCCGACACCTACCATACCTAACACGCTAGCTGAAAGTACCCATTAATGAGTCGAAAAGTACGCATTTTGAAGAAAAGTGGCTTAACCTCATTATTAGGAGTATATTTTCCTCATTAATTGAGTATTCGTTACCCATTAATGATTGATTGTAGAGTAAGCATGAGTACTCAAATACTCAAATGAGTAAACTACTCAGAAATGAGGAAAGTATACTATTGCAATAGTGAGTTAAGCCGCTTATCTTCAAAATGCGTACTTTCTCGACTGATTAATGGGTACTTTCTGAGTTAGAGTGAATACTATTCCACCGTTCATGAATGACAGCTGCAGCTCATTCCAGTGTGCGTCAGTGAATAAAGTCCAGTGTTTGTTGGTGAAAAGATTGGTTCGCGCAGTTAGTGTATTTTGGAAAATGAATCGTGGAGAACTTTTTAATACGCTGTACAATGCGTATGTAAAGGCTTACCCGGATAAGAAGAAAAGGGAGTGCCAATTGGATGCTACTAATTTCTGGAATGAACGGAAGGGGCAATGACAACACCGCACTTGAAGAGCAAGTCAATAACAAAATAAAAGAGCTTCATGCCTTGCAGCTAAAGAAAAACGGTAAACTTCTTCAACTATGGAAAGTCTATGGGTGCTCCTAAGGAATCAGCGCCGACAGTGGAAACCCGCGCAACCCATCAAGGAAATTGAGTATATGGCTCAGCCGTCATCATCAAATAAACGCCCTGCACCAGTCACAGGAACAACTTAAAGCTGAGCTAAATAATCTGAACTCTGAGGTGGTGCTTCTGATTCGACAAGAAGTCTGCTGGACTATTGACGGATGATGATCAGTCGAGACTCGAAGGGCTAAAAATTAAAAAGATCAAACTTGAAAGAATCTCAAAATCAAGGAAGACGAGCAAGAGCGGCAGCAGAAGCATCGTGAGAAAATGAAGCAGGCTAAACAACTGTTAGTGGGGACATCCAGAGGCTGAGTAAATATGATATATTAACTAGTTGTTTGCTACGGTAGATATAAATATCAGAATGTTCAGGAAATTATCTTTCGTTCGAAATTCTCCTGGCCGCCCTCGTGTTGGCAGAGCAGCAAGTCGGAGCTGCTCAAGGCAGTATGCGATATCGCACTTCATGGATCTGCGGCCCACAAAAGCGCGAGTGATGAGAGTCGTCAGAAGCGTTAAAACTTTAGATGAGTTGACTTCTGCAATACAAGGCATAGGGGATTCAATATCAAAAGAACAGCAACATATCTGCGGTTAATCCCAAAACGAGCCAATTCCCATCAAGGTAAATGTCACGTAAATACTGTACCAGTGAAGTTGATGCGCGCAAGTAATGCAAAACACAACGATCATCCCGATGGCCGATTCTGTACAGCGACCATAAGATCATTGGAAGAACTGGCATCTGTGCTGGGGCCCAATGAAGTAGGATTTATCAGTCAGGATGATAAGGCGAGAGTGGCGATAGGCCTAACGGCTGCCAATAAGCAGTCTCCCATGCTTATGCATGTGGAGTACAAAATCACGCTTCCTGACCACGATTGGATAGTTGCAAATAAGCATAAACTAATTCCGTCCGTGTACGCTGGAATCGAAATCAAACCGAATGGGCTTGGCAAACCGGAGGCTGTTGGTTTTTCGGGCCCACTCACATTGCAATTCGGTCAGGCAAACACGCTTCGTCAACGGCGTTTTCTCATGCGTTAGACATCAAGCGGCTTCTAACTCTTGAATCGTTTGATGGTATTTTAAGATTTGATGGATTGGTCAAACCAGTCCTAATCTTTACCGTCGACGGTGGACCTGATGAAAATCCGAGATATCGCAAGGTAATACAGATAGCAATACAACCATTTTAAAGAGTACAACCTTGACACGCTGTTCATTGCAACGAACGCTCCGGGAAGGAGTGCTTTCAATAGAGTGGAGCGACGTATGTCACCTTGAGTAATGAGCTTTCTGGATTGATAATACCACACGACCAGTTTGGTAGTCATCTGGATTCCCAATTGCGTACAACTGATTCAGCTTTGTGAGAAGCAAAACTTCCAGTACGCTGGTGAAGTTTTGGCAGAAGTCTGGAATGATGTGGTCATCGACGGTCATCCCGACGTTGGCTGAATATATCGATCCTGATGCTTCTGAAATAGATCCGAAGTCAATTCGTGACTATGACCAACACTGGTTTGGAACTCATGTGCGAACCAGCCAATATTTACTCCAGATACGGAAATGCACAGATAGGTAAAATTTTGAGATGCATTTGATGGTCAAATAATTGTTATATGTGCATAAATTTATATTTTTACAGGAAATGCTGCTCACCACTGCGAAGTAGCATCGATCACGTTATCTGCAATGGATTTTTGCCTCCACCAATCTCTCGACGCAAACATCTCGAGGATTGATTGGGTCATCGAAGGACGAACCACAGCATTTCCATCAATGTTCGTATTGAACTCATTACAAGCTCAACAGATTCTACCTAAATCGATGTCCGGATATGGAACGATTCCGTATGATCTTTACTGTCCTTCAATTAAAAACTCATTGAACGAACGAGTGTGTTCCAGCTGTGGCCTATACTTTGCATCTTTAGTCATGCTTCGCGAGCACATAAAGATGCACAAGCATACATCCGTTCAATTTCAGAGAAAATTGCGTCCGTTTAAAGTTGTGGCAAAACGTAAACAGGAATGTATGGTTGTAACCAACAAAGACAACTTCGATTGCGAATGGATAGATGACGAAGAACTTGATCTGACTGATGTGGCAGAAACCATTACGAGTGCTTCAGCGGACGCAGATATCTTCCCGGTCATCAATGCTGACCAACATCTGCAAAACCCTTGGACTGAGGATTGAATCTATTTTTGAATGGTATTATTTGAGAATGCAATTTTATATAATATGAGGAAAGTTGAATTTGTTTCTGTATGAAATAAAAATGATTTTCTGTGACTAATATTGGCTATTTGAATAAAAAGTTTTGAGTGGAGGGGAGGTTAACAAAACGTGACATAATTGCCTGGAAATTGCAAAAATTGTGACAATTTGTGACATGGGGGGAGGGGGGTTAATTTTTCGGCCAGATTTGCGTGACATAATTAATGAATGCTGCCTTAACTGCGCATCCATTATCTTGCGACCTCGACTGAAAACGTTAGTTGACAGTCGTCGTAGTCGATGCTCTGATCGGTTGAGCCGAAGGGCTCGAGAAGGAACGAAATACGCAGACGTGCAGTCTATAAGGCTTAGTGACCTTGAACGCACGCACACTACAGCGCCATTTAGATCAAAGTAGTGGAAGTAAGAAGGAAAATCATTTGGAGGAAAACAAACTATCATTCCTTTGCATGTGTTAGAAAAGGAAAGGTGATTAAACGTCAGAAAGCCTAATTCTGAAGTAGTAACCAGTGCGGTTCTTTAAAAAAAAAAACATCACATAAAAGTGGCGACGAGTATAAAAGTGATCATTCGCGTGTGATTTTAAAACACCGACCGTGTAGCGGGTAATAGTGTAAAAGCGGGAGGAAATTTTTCCCATCTCATTCGCTGCAGTGACTACACCTCCGACGGTAAGTTATACGCCGTAGCCCTCACCTCAACGATTCGGAGCAGTAGCTCAGGTGACACCTTTTTATGCAAACGATACCGAAAGCGTAAATTAAAATTTCACTAACCCAGTGATGCGACAGTAAGTAAAATCTTATAGAGAAATCACTTCTGCTTGAGATTTCTCCATTTTGTTTCACATGTGCTTAATGTGCTTTGTTTTGTATAGGGCAGTTCATAAACAGTTATTTTAATTTAATTATTAAATTATTAAATAAATTTAAAAAGTAGGAAATCAACTGCAGTGCAATTAAAAGCCATAACTAGGAACAATATTTCGTTTTTAGTCCGATAAATTCGACGGATAGTGGTTCGAAGCTACGTGGCCGATCGACGAGCGGTTTCTAGTTGAAGAGGTGGATTGGTTACGGACTCCGGAAGTAAATTTATTGAAGACGAATCGGACTCGGAGAATCCGGTAATCTGTTTCTGGCGTTGGAATCTGGGAATTCTACGAAGACCTTTGTCGCTCGTCACACGGTGCGTGGTGACAGTCAGCGTAGTGCGGTGAGTCATTTTCTTTCTCTTTCATGCTTTCTATTGAGGTGTGTAGATTTTACCACCATTCTCGAACAGTGAATAATTGTATTCTTTTGTGTTGCGTTTTTTTTTTCGTTTCTATTTTCTATTCTTCAACCAACATCGACCATTTTGTTTATTTTTTTTGCACCATTGAAAACTCAACAACATCATTCAATTCTTTTTGATTTTATTGTACTAGGGCTTGCTTATATTGAAATTTGTTCATACTTTTTCCATATTTATTTTACGGTTGAATTAGTAAATGGCTTCATCCAATATGGCTTTCATGCTAGTAACCCTATACTTCTTTCACCGCTCAATACTTTTTCAATATGAACAAGGTGAAGGAAGATGACAAATTAGCGTATTTTGTAACCATGAGCGGCCCCGTAATTTTCTCTGAAATCAAGCTTTAATATTCGGCCGGTAATTTCGAGGAGGCTGCGCTGGATGATATTGTATCCGAACTCAAAAGTCGCCTTGACAAAACAGACCCGGATCTATTACAAAGATACAAGTTCAGTACCAGGGTTCAGCACGCAGACGAAACAACAGAAGATTTTGTTTTGAGTTTGAAATTGCAAGCCGAGTCTTGTGGGTTTGCTAATTTCAAGAAGATAGCAAAACTAGATCGTATTATGGCGGGTCTCAATGACAAAAATCTCAGGCAAAGGCTTCTGAGCGAGGATAAATTGACTTTGGCTAATGTATGATATGATGTATGATATGTATGATACGTATTACCACCCATTGTAGCACAGAAACTAAGTCCGACAGCAGTGAGCTCTCCTCGCTGTTAGACTTGATCAAGCTTTAATAACCACTGATTATCCTAATCATGCCATTGTATGAAGGGCCAAAAAGGGGTTGGGTGGATCGATTGGCAACATCACTTATACGTATCCACAGAGATATAAAGAATCTCCTTCCAACAACAAGATTGGACAATTGGTCAAAAAAGCAAGCTGTCTAACATGAGGATGCCCCAATGGGCGGGGAGAAGAGCCCGCCCTTTATTCACAAACTGTTAGCAATGGGGAGTTGGCATTTCCACTCTCCCCATCCAGAGAGCTTCAATCGGGTGCCCTGATGGTCCCTCCCATTCCCATGAATTATTTATATAATAGTGTATATATTTATGTAAATGAAAAATACTACAACCATTCATATCTATTATGTATGATCTTCATTCATTATTTTGGGGATTTTTGGAAAAGCGGGCCAAAACTCGATTTATGTTACAAGACTGTAAATAAATGTGTTAGATTTGGCAATATATGACTTTCAAATAGTATACAGACCTTCAACAAAATTAGGAAATGCGGATTTCTGTTCCAGATTTCCGTTGCAACAAAGTGTTCCAGAAGAGTTGGATACGGATGTTGTGCAAAGCATAAATTTCGGTAAAAATTTCCCTATTGATTCAAAAATGATCGCCGAAGGCACAAAAAATGATGAATTGCTTCAAAAAGTTATATCCTTTTAGCGTACAATCAATTTTATAGGGCTTCTCAAATCAAGGAAAATGATGTGCACCGATTGAGTTGTAAGCTAATACTGAAGAGTCTGGTTTTATTAAAATTTTGTGCTGCCTGGAACGGTAAAAAGTTTTAACTTTAAAGAGGTCGGAGATTTACCTTGCTGGATATTCCGAAGTTCTTCATCGGTCTTCTGGTCATCAGCAAGTGCGTCGAAATCCAGTGAGAGCACAGTTTGGATGGTAGCGATGCTGGATAGCACGTCGGCCACGATGTTTTCTTTGCCAACTATGTGTTGGATATCCGTCGTTATTTGCCCAATAAAGTCCAACTGGCGAGCTTGGCGATTGGAAGCTTTATCGAGCTTTTGACGGAAAGCAAAGATAATTGGTTTGTGGTCCGTATAGATGTGGCAACTTCGTTCTTCGAGCATTAACTTAAAATGCCGCACGGCGAGGAAGATGGCAGTTAATTCCCGATCGTAGGTGCTGTAGCGAAGTTGGGCTTTGTCGAACTTCTTCGAGAAAAAACCCAGGGGTTGAGCTTGCCCATCGACGATTTGGTGCAACGCTGCACCTGCTGCAATGTCCGAGGCGTCAACCCAGAGTGAAAGTTCAGCAGACTTGGCGGGATGAGCCAGAAGTGTAGCGTGGGCGAGTTGCTGTTTGCATCGCTCAAAAGCTGCTTGTGTTTCATCAGTCCAGGTTAACGGTGAACGATCGTTACGCTTATTGCCAGCAACGGAATTTGGGCCTCAATCGCGTTTGGGACAAATTTTCGGTAAAAGTTTATTATGGCCAGAAAGCTCTTCAACTCTTTCACTGTAGAAGGTAACTTGAAGTTCATAATGGCTTCCACACGGTCTGGTAGCGGACGAATCCCTTCGGCTGAAACGGAATGTTCGAGAAAGTTTAGTGCGTCGCGTCCGAATTCACATTTCGCAACGTTAATTGCCAGGTTGTGCTGCTTGAGCCTTTCAAAAAGCTGGCGCAAATGGTCCCGGTGCTCCTCGGGCGAAGACGAGGCATAAACAGATCGTCGATGTAGGAAAAAATGAAGTCCAATCCTCGAACTACTTCGTGGATGAGCCGTTGGAATGTTTGCGCTGCATTTCTCAAGCCAAACGTCATGAACAAAAATTCAAACAGTCCGAACGGCGTCGTGATGGCCGTTTTTGGGATGTCATCGGGATGAATCGGCACCTGATGGAAGGCCTTCTGCCAGTCAACTTTAGAAAAAATGGTTTTACCTTGCAAAATGGTCGTGAAGTCTTGCAGGTGCGGCAGGGGGTACCGATCCCTGCTGCCTTGTAGAACAGGGCTTCCGACATCTCTGCGCATTGTTCCCGAATGTTCGATGGTACCAACATGGACCGGACGATGGGTCCCTTTTTCGATGGGACCGTTCCTTTTCGCCTCCGCGAGAACGGGAACGGGACCGACCGCGAACATTTTTCTAGATAGGCAGCACTTTATCGAGCCTCCGAGTGAGCTCGGCGATTTCTCGCTTCAGGTCCTGTATTGGATCGATGGCTGTAGCGACTTGCACATTGGGTGCCGCCATCGCTGCATTTGGCACATTGTAGTCGACGGCGTTGATTTTTCTGAGAACCATCGAATCCACAATGGCGTTGGCGATGGTGATTTAGTCCACAGCGTCTCCTCTAGAAGTGATCACCGCAGCTTGGGCATATGGCGGTAGTCTGGTTGCCCACAGATCGAGCAGAACCGGCTCACCGATCGAGTTACCAGCAACCCGCTTCATCTCGTTGAAGAGTTGGCTTGGCTTGAGGTCCCCTAGAGGCATGTCGGACAAAACACGCTCAAGACGCCGCTGCTGACTGTCCCTCAAAGTACTCGATCAGTTTGGCTTTGATGTAGGCGTATTTGTCATTCGCAGGAGTAGCCTACTATTGACCGCAGCTCGGTCAGTTTGTTTGGGGGAACCTGTGCCATTACGATGTTGTACCGTCGGGAGTCGTGTTAGGCACCGATACCGGACGCAGCAAACCAGAACTCGAGCGACATAAAATAGGTTTCGATGTTCGTGTCCGCCATACTGGGAGGATTGAGACGCGGCGCGTTAATTGTCTCGATGGCCGGCTGGCCAATTAGCCCACTGCTAGCACCAGACTTCTGCTCAGTCATCTCGCGTGATCGTATTATAGTTGACCGAAAACTACTTCGATATCGCGATTCGCGGTACCCGTAATCGAGTAATCGAAAATTAATTAGCGATTTTGTGACTAATCACGTCGGGGTCACCACTTTAGCGTACAATCAATTTTATAGGGCTTATCAAATCAAGGAAAATGATGTGCACCGATTGAGTTGTAAGCTAATACTGAAGAGACTGGTTTTGTTAAAATTACTTTCTGGGTACAATTGTTTCTATTGTCAGTCTGGATAGAAAGTGGTACAATAGTGTGTAGTGTGTTCTGAGAGGAGAGATTTCGGGTGATAATTTTATTATTCCTTCTTGTGTGGTGGATGACCTTTCGGTAGCAAAAGCACTTTGCTCGGATACTGTGGATGTCGCACGGATGGATGATGCGACAAATTTGATGATGATCATGCTACATCCTTTATGCGTAATGGTTGGCCTGAAAGAGTGGAAAAACCTTTCATTGATGTGTTCTCAAATTATTTGGATTTGGAACTGGTTGACGACTGTTTACTGTATAAAGATAGGGTTATCATACCAAGAATATATCAGAAACAGATTTTAAACCTATTACACGGTAACCATGTCGGAATAGTTAAAATGAAGCAATTAGCACGGTGCATAGTTTTTTGGTTCGGCATTCACACTGACATTGAAAAATACGTAACAGGATGCGATGTCTGCAACAGTATGACTATTTCCCATAAATCTAAGAACCAACCAACCAACTGGATACCAACTACAAGACCATTAAGTAGAGTATATATAGATTTCTTCTTTTTTGAACATCGTATTTACTTCCTAATAGTGAACAGTTTCTCCAAATGGATTGAAGTGGAATGGATGAAACAAGGGACAGATTGTAACAAGGTGTCAAAAAAGTTGGTAGAATTTTTTGAGCGATTTGGTTTGCCAGATGTATTAGTTTCGGACAATGGTCCTCCTTTTAACTCCTATGGGTTTGTGAATTTCTTTGAGAGGCAAGGAATCAAGGTAATGAAAAGCCCACCATATAATCCGTCAAGTAACGGACAAGCTGAAAGATTGGTTAGAACTGTTAAAAAGGTCCTAAAGAGATTCTTAATGGATCCTAATATTATGGAGTTAGACATGGAAGACCAGATAAAACTATTTTTGATTAATGTTAGAAACAATAACTTGTCGACAGAGGGGCATTTCCCATCGGAAACAATTTTCAGCTTTACACCAAAGACTATACTAGATTTGTTAAATCCAAAAAAAAAAAACACTACAAAAAACAAATTCAGCACCAGATGATGATAATCATATTGAGCATCAAAGCGGAAATATTCCAGAACATTCAAATGATGATGTAGAAGGAGATGTTCGCTCATCACCATGAGGCACCAAGAGTGAACATTAATGTTTTTGGCTAGAATGAAAGATCTGAAGAGAAAGTTTTGATAGTTCGAAGTGGCGGACTTAGTCCGTGCTTCAACCTACCCCGCAGTGGTATGTTAGGCAAAAAATGTCGTTGGTTCGAGTACCACTGTATACATGCCCTTTTCGCTCAATTTCCTAAAACATCTGTTATATTTCCAAGCCTGCTGCACACTAGTGGAACTATCAAAACATTCTCTTCAGATCTTTCATTCTAGCCA
Source organism: Aedes japonicus (assembly GCA_034211315.2). Classification (NCBI taxonomy): domain Eukaryota; kingdom Metazoa; phylum Arthropoda; class Insecta; order Diptera; family Culicidae; genus Aedes; species Aedes japonicus. The sequence goes on from JASCZW010006227.1 coordinate 14,806, forward strand.
AAAACATTAATGTTCACTCTTGGTGCCTCATGGTGATGAGCGAACATCTCCTTCTACATCATAATCGTTACTCCTCGCATGGAGAATAAATAACATAACAATTAATGTACATTCAAATGATGCTATCGATAATCTGATGGCTGGGGACATTATATGGTATAGAAACCATAACCCCCATCATCATGCAAGATAGATCAAGGCCACAATTATTAAAAAGCATTCTCATAATATTTTTCAGATATAAATTAGAAGCGTCAGCGCAATGGCGCATCGAACACAGATCAGAATCAGTAAGGAAGTACCATGGCAAAAGTCGAACGTTTTGGTCACAAGGCAAAGCAGTAACTCAGAGAGGGCCGAACCGCTGTTTCCAGACGATGAGCCGATGTCAATCGCTAGCGATGTAACCAGACAAGAGGCTCCGAAGGGAGACAGAAAACGGAGGCGCCAAAATTCCGGGTATGATGAAGATTTTTATTATGATTAATTACTGTTACCTTCGGATTAATTTACGCTGAATTCAAAATTGAAATTTCTAAGTAACTGTTTACAAGTTTTTATTGTATCTTTTGCTCTTATGTATTTAGTTGACCAAAGTAAAGTTCTAATGGTATTATTATATTTTCTAAAAGGGGAAGATTTGTTGTCTTAACTGCGCATCCATTATCTTGCGACCTCGGCTGTAAACGTTAGTTGACAGTCGTCGTAGTCGATGCTCCGATCGGTTGAGCCGAAGGGCTCGAGAAGGAAACGAAATACACAGACGTGCAGTCTATTCTGAAGTAGTAACCAGTGCGGTTCTTTAAAAAAAAACATATCACGGTGTTTCTTCCTAGGGCGTACATTAAAAGTTTAATCTCCCATAATTTAAGGCTGGATAAACAAGTAGCGACTTTTGAAATTTGCAAGTGCTGGACCTGGTGATGCAACAATCCCAGTCTTTATAAATAACAACAAGGAATTTCACTCCGACAGTTGAATGCTTCGACGGTCGCTTTATTTATCAAAATTTCAAAATGATTTGTTAAATGAGATGACGAATGGCCTATCATATAGAATCATGTGAATTCGTATCGTGTTGCATTGAAAAATGCATTTTCCTAATATAATCAAGCATTTCCCATGATTGCTGTATTAAATATGTAGTGAGGATGACTCTCAAGATCAGTTTGATTTCAAATTTCAACGTTTTAGTTAGAACGTAGTTTGCGGATGAGAAACATATACGGATCATCAGCAATAAAGACAAGTTTTGTCAGTTGCATGTCTAAGTTTACTCGAAATTTCCATGTTCGTCACTTCAAACAGAACCTAACCCAGAGACGACCAACTGGATTATTTTTGTTAAATCAACATCAACATCCTATCACCAATATTGCGCCGGCTTTTTTCAAACGTTCTCTAACCAACCAAACTAATCCGGTTCCTCCACCCGGTTCAAAAACCCAAATTAACGCCAAAATTAACACATAATTTATGCCTGCTCACTCTATCTGTCCACTATGGATCAAGCCCCATGAGCGTAACTTCTCCAACTGACCCGTTCATCCTCTTTGGCAATCCTCTTTCTAGAAGTTCGAGCCTCAAAACCACACGAATTGCCATAAAAACTAACAGAGAAAGACAATTTCAAATCAATTTCATCTCCAACGAAGACTCATCCTCGACGAAGACGACGACGACGACGACAACCGACGATAACGTTGCGGAATCTGATTCCAAAGTCTTAATGCTGCTCCCCATCTGCCGAACGGAACGGTCCTTACTTGGCTGCTGGTAGTGAAAAATGGATGGCGGTGCTGCTGCTGGAATGCGAGCGAGTTGCCATTCCCTGTCGTTCCCATCGATGGTAACTAATAGAGCGCACAGCACTGCTACTGGCTTCAATTGGATTGTTTTCATCTCGTATAGCAGGTTGCGGTCCTGCTTTCGGGAGGTGGGCAGAAAAATTTCGATGGTAGATAAAATAAATACCACCGTATTTGTTATTTGTCTCAAGTGTTCTTCCCAAGACAAATCTCGCTGAAGCGAGATCCGAAGTTTATTTCAATTGGACCCAGTCGAAGAGGCAAGCTTCTTGGAACAATTTCAATCAAAGGATAAATAATCTAGAACAGGGGATGAGTAGTGAACAGGGTTAACTTTGATTTCTTTCTCGGTGGTTTGTGTTGTATGGTCTTCATCCAACTTTAAGTTGTCAGCTCTTGTTCAATACATCCAGCAGGAGTGTTGGAATCGATTGATCAATTTAACTGTGACCTATGCTCCGCAATCGACTGCCAATCACTATCATCATTTATAATCATTGACACCAATCGAATACCACGAGTCTGTTTCAAATTCTACGAGGACGGGTCAATCAGTTCGTGACGTTTTGAATTTCCCGTAAGTGAATTGAAAGAACAAAATTGCTCCTGTAAACAGGCAACTGTCAGTTTACGCTTGTCAAAATGTGAACAAGTTGTGGCTATCGTGTCAAACGTCGCATAGAATTGGTTTGTTCTCCCACAGATAACCTTTATTTTCTATTTATTTAAACACAACATCTTCGACAAGGACATCGCACAGACTGGTCACAAACATGTTTTAATTCTATTCTAATATACTTATTTACTAATGTTAAAATCAAAAGAGTAACACACTTGATTGAAAAACCTACAACATGAATCTAACGGGTTATTTCGTCCATAAAGAGTACGATGGCCAGAAATCCACAACAGTTGACGATTCCGGAGCTGACGAACTGGTGCATGTAACCTACCATTCTCAAGAACGTTGCTACAATCGATGTTGCACATGACAAATAGCCGTTGAAGCATCACTGGACGACTCGATAACTGTTGAATATTTAGCAGCGCACATCGATCGGCAGATTGATAGGATCGTTCCAGGGAAGGCGGCGTAGAGCGTATCTAATGAACCGTTTCTGGACGTTTTCGATGCGTGCAATATGAACGGCGTGGTACGGAGCCCAGATTTCAGCACACTACGTACTAAAGCACAATACAGTGACTTAAGTGCATGCACATCATCGAAGTGGGCGGTATTTCGCTTTAAGAAACCGAGCATTGCGTTTGCATTCGCGGTTGCTGCGGAGATGTGCTCGTTGAAACGAAGCTTCCGATCGAGTTTGACTCCTAGGTCGTTGATCGACGTGACCCTCTCTAGTGATATGTCGTTTAAGCCGCAGTCGAACGTGACAATGGAATGACAACGAGCGAAGGTTATCACTCTGCACTTAGCCGTATTCATCTGCATTCCGTTTAAATCACATCATCTAGACACATGTTCTAAATCGGCTTGTAAAGCACAGCAATCTACAAGCGATTTAATTATACGGAACAGCTTCAAGTCATCCGCATACAGCAATTTACCGGAGTTGAGACCATAGCACAGATCGTTGATGAAGAGAATGAATATAAGAGGGCCGAGGTGGCTACCCTGTGGTACACCGGAGGGAATATCAAATGTGAAGACAAATTCGACTGAAGCCACTGAATAATCCAAGTGGGCAATCCAAGGCGGTTCAGGTTTTCAATGGCCAGTTCATGAGGTACCTTGTCGAACGCTCAATGTAAATGGCGTCGACCTGGCACCGCTTCTCGAGCTCGTTGATCAGAGTACCGGTGTAAGCCATGTGGTTCGATGTCGTTAACCGCTTTGTGACGAAACCATGTTGATGCTCAGAGATCACTGACTGCACAACAGGGTACATGGCGTCATGTAACAGCTTCTCGAAAACTTTCGCAAGGCAGTTAAGGATTAATATCGGGCGGTAGTTCTCAACGCTGTGTGTATTTCCAGCCTTGTGGATAGGAGTATTGATGCCAGCTTCCAAGCGTCAGGAAACACTCCTTCGGTCAAGGATCGATTGAAGATCGTAGCGATGGGACAAGATAGCGACTGAGCACAGTGTTTGACAAAGACAGGTGGAATGTGATCAGGGCCGGGGCCTTTCGATGCATCGCCTGCACTTAGAGCTTCGCGAATATCGTCAATATCGGCTCAGCAAAAAGATTTGCGGTAGAGACCGGTGTGCAAGAACTACGAGAGTGGTACGTAACCTCAACGGGAAACCTGGTCGAGCACTTTCGTTTGTTGATATAGGCCCAGAAAGATATTTACTCACAGAAACGATCATCTTGCAGTCGGCGATATTCTTCTTCAGCAAACTTCAGAGCTCTCGTGTTCGTGGTATTTTTGTAGCGAAAGAAACGTTTCCTGAGCTTTCGTAAGCGATTACGACGGTTACGGAGTTGTGGTGTCCACCAAGGTTGGTAAAACTGCCTTGTGGTAAGTTCTAACGGGAACAGTTTCACGGATGATTCGATCAACAGTGCCGTAGAAAGCCATCACGGAAACATCAAGAGAACCGTCGTTAAACAGTTTATTTCAGTCCTGGGAAGTGATTCTCGCATTTACGGCTTCATAATCACAGCGGGTGAAAACCCGAAATCTATATATATATATATAAATGGATTTCTGTCTGTCTGTCTGTCTGTCTGTCTGTCTGTCTGTCTGTCTGTCTGTCTGTCTGTCTGTCTGTCTGTCTGTCTGTCTGTCTGTCTGTCTGTCTGTCTGTCTGTCTGTCTGTCTAATAGACTCCAAAACTACTGAACCGATCGGCGTGAAATTTTGTATGCAGGGATTTTTGGGGCCGGGAAAGGTTCTTATGATGGTTCAAGACCCCTCCCTTTGCTGAAAAGGGGGGCTCCCGTACAATTGAAACACTAATCTCTACATAACTCGAGAACTAATCAAGCAAAACAAACCAAATTTAGCATGTGTGAGTTTTTGAAGGCGAAAAAGGTTTTTAGGGCTCCGATACAAATGAAATACAATATTCTGCATGACTCGAGAAATAATCAAGCAAATGGAACCAAATTAGTATGTGGTGGTTTTTGAAGACAAACATTTTTCTATATTGATTTGAGATCCCTCCTCTTTCTTTAAGGGGGGGATCCCATACAAATGAAAAGCAAATCCTTGCATTACTCGAGAACTAATCATGGAAATAAAACCAAATTTGGCATGTGGAAGTTTATGAAGGAGGGAAATGTTTCTATGGTGATTTAAGACTCTTCCATCATATGAGAAGGGAGGCGGGGGGGAGGGGTGCTCTCAAACAAATGGAACACAAATTTCTGCACAACTCGAGAACTAATCAAGCAAATGGAACCAAATTTGGAATGGACGAGTTTTTCAAGGCATGAAATGTTTTTATGGTGGTTCAAAGCCCTTTCTTCCTCTGGAAAGTGTAGCTCTCATGCAAATGAAACACAAATTTCAACCATACATAAAAACTATGCCTACTGCTTTGCAAATTTGTATTCAGTTGTTTTTGGGTCAGAAAAAGCATCTTATGATAGTTCAAGACCCCTCCCACTTCCAGAAAGGAGGGATCCCTTGCAAATGAAAAACAAATTCCTGCATAACTCGAGAACTAATCAAGCAAATGGAACCAAAATTGGTATTGGTGAGTTTGTGAAGGCAAGAAATGTTTTCATGGTGGTTTGAAGCCCCTCCTCCCTATGGAAAAAGGGGCCCTCATAAAAATGGAACACAAATTTAAGCAAAACATGAGAATTATACCTACTGCTGTGCTAATTTGTATGTAGGAATATTTAGGTCCGGGAGAGCATCTTATGATAGTTCAAGACCCTTCCCGCCTCTTGAAAGGGGGGCCCCCATGCAAATGAAACCAAATTTGGTATGGGCGAGTTTTTGAAGGCAACAAATGTTTTTATGGTGATTTGAGACCTCTCCTTACTCTGGAAAGGGGGGCTTCCATACATACAAAACACAAATTTAAACCAAACATGAGAACTATCCCTACCGCTATGCAAATTTGTATGCAGGGGTTTTCGGGTCCGGAAAAGGATCTTATGATAGTTCAATATCCTTTCCGCCTTTAGAAAGGGGGGCTCCCATGCAAATGAAAAACTATTTTCTGCATTACTCAAGAACTAATCAAACAAATGGAACCAAATATGGCATGTGGAGGTTTTTTAGGCAAGAAATGATTCTACGGTAGTTTGAAAGTCCCCTCCTATTTGGAAGAAGGGGCTCTCATACAAATGAAACACAAATTTGAGCCAAACATGAGAATTATCACAGGTATGACTATTTTTATGCAGGGATTTTTGGAGTCGGGGAAGGTTCTTATGATGATTCGAGACCCCGATGCTCGATGCTCCCACACCAATGAAACACAAATTTCTGCATAACTCGAGCACTAATCAAGCAAATGGAACCAAATTTGGGATGTGGGAGTTTTTGGAACCAAGAAATGTTTCTATGGAGGTTTGAGACTCCTCCCCTCTCTGGAAGGGGTGGGCTCTCATGAAAATTAGACACAATTGTCAACCAAACATGAGAATCATACCTACTGTTATGAAAACTTATATGTAGGGGTTATTGAGGCCGGAGAAGGTTCTAATGATGGTTCAAAGCTCCTTCCACGCCTGGAAGGGGAGGACTTCTATACAAAAGAAACACAAATTCCTGCAAAGTTCGAGTTCTTGGAATTGGAGTTCTTCAAATAGAACCAACTTTGGCATGTGGGGTTTTTTTTTAATAGTCATTTATTTGTACAGGCTCAATCGAATTAACTTTACAGAGGCAAATTTTTATATTTTTAAACATCATTTATCTTAAAACTAAAGTTAGGAGGATAGAGCCGATTACTCGCGGCCGTCTCGAGGTTAATAGGAATTACAAATTACGGATGGGAAAGAGGGTGGGAATTTAAAGTATGGTTTATATAACACATTAAATTTAAATTCTAAATTATTGAAACACTTATAACTATGCAATTTACGGTTTTCTTTTGACTTGGACATTTTTTGAAAAAGAAAAAAAACACATACACACATCCATGTATAAAAAAAAACTTAAAGTAAACATACAGGTTAAACTAACTACAATCTAAGGCTAATGTTAGTCAAAAACACATAAATGAGTTTCATGTACTCCAAATCAAGTACAGCCAAAATATCTCGAATTGGCACATTGGGTTGTCTACCTCGAGCCCGAAGGGAATCAAAAAGCTCAGATCTGACTCCACGATGCACACCACAAGACCAAATAACGTGATCTGCGTCCTGATAGCCTTGTCCACACTCACAGAGATTGCTGTCACTCAGCCCAACCCGGTATAAATGAGCGTTCAAAGAATAATGATTGGACATGAGGCGAGACATGACACGACTGAAGTCTCGACCCACATCCATCCCCCTAAACCAAGATTTCTTCGACACTTTTGGGATGATAGAATGTTGCAATCGCCCCAAATCTCCTTTACTCCATTTATGCTGCCAGCTGACGAGTGACTGTTGACGAAAAGTAGGAAAAAATTCGTTGAAGGCGATTTGTCGATCACAAATATCGCCTTTCATAGCGCCCACCTTTGCAAGCGAGTCCGCTTTCTCATTGCCCGGAATTGAACAATGAGATGGGACCCATACAAAGGTGATGATAAAATAACGCGAAGATAAAGCACTTAGAAGCTCCTGTATTTTCATGAGAAAATACGAGGAGTGCTTTACCGGCCTCAATGAGCGAATAGCCTCTATAGAACTGAGACTATCCGTGAAAATGAAGTACTGATCCGGTGTTAATGAGGCAATAATTTCTAGCGTAAAATGTATTGCCGCTAATTCAGCGACATATACGGAACAAGGAGCTTGAAGTTTACGGTTGGCGCTATAAATTTCATTAAATATACCAAAGCCTGCTGACTGCTCTATCAAAGATCCGTCAGTGAAGAATGATTTAGTGGAATCAACTTGGCCAAACTTTGCAGCAAATATCACCGGAGCAATCATAGGACGATGATGCTCTGGGATTCCACGAAGCTCCTGCTTCATGCATAAATCAAAATGAACCGAATTGTCGAAATCGGAGAAGCAAACACGATTGGAAATGTTCGGCGAAGGGCTGACATCCTGTGTTATGTACAAATGGTACAAGGTCATGAAGCGAGTTTGAGGATTCAACTCAAGGAGCTTCTCAAAATTTTCGATCACCTGGGGTTCATAACTTCACACCTGGTGAGGAGCCGGAGAGATAATTCTGAAAACCGATCCGAGAGTGGCAACATGCCAGCCAGCACTTCAAGACTCATGGTGTGAGTCGAGTGCATGCAACCTAACGCGATACGAAGACACCGATACTGAATACGTTCCAGTTTAATGAAGTGCGACCGAGCCGCTGTCTAAAAACAAAAACTACCGTATTCCATAACCGACAAAACCGTTGTCCGGTACAACGTTAGAAGATCTTGCGGATGCGCTCTCCACCAGGTCCCGGTAATTGTGCAGAGAAAGTTGATCCTTGGCTGGCACTTTCGCTTCACATACTCAATATGGGATCTCCAGGTGCACTTAGAATCGAACCAGACCCCAAGGTATTTAAATGACATAGAATGAGTTATCGGCTTACCCCAAATTTGAAGCTTCGGTTGTGCTGGGTTATGCTTCCTAGAAAAAACTACCAACTCAGTTCTCTCCGTAGAGAATTCGATACCTAGCTCTAGAGCCCAAGTAGACAAATGGTCTAAGGTATCCTGTAAGGGTCCTTGCAGATCGACCCCATTGGGTCCCGTGACAGACACTACGCCGTCATCTGCAAGTTGTCTCAACGTACAGTTGTCACCTAGACAACCGTCAATGTCTTTGACATAAAAATTATACAAAAGGGGGCTTAAACATGATCCCTGGGGAAGACCCATGTAGCTAAATCGTGAAGCTGAAGAGGTTCCATGAGAGAAGCTCATATGTTTCTCTGACAGCAAATTGTACAAAAAATTATTCATTAATGGTGAAAAGCCACAAGCGTGGAGTTTATCTGAGAGAACTTCTATAGATACTGAATCAAAAGCCCCCTTTATGTCCAAGAATACAGAAGCCATTTGCTCTTTTTTAGCAAAAGCTAACTGAATATCTGTGGAAAGCAACGCGAGACAGTCGTTTGTTCCCTTACCCCTACGGAAACCATATTGAGTATCTGAAAGCAGGTTGTTCGTCTCAACCCATTTGTCCAGACGGAAAAGGATCATTTTCTCCAACAATTTTCGAATACAAGATAACATCGCGATGGGTCGATAGGAGTTGGGGTCGGACGCAGGCTTACCAGGTTTTTGAATGGCAATAACTTTCACCTGTCTCCAATCATCCGGTACAATGTTGAGTTCTAGAAACTGATTAAACAAGTGCAACATGCGCCTCTTAGCGACGTCTGGGAGGTTCTTGAGCAAGTTGAACTTGATCCTATCAGCGCCTGGAGCCGTATTGCCACACGAAAGGAGTGCGAGAGAGAACTCTACCATTGAAAAGGGTTGGCTAATCAAGTGTGGGGGTTTTTGGGCAGGATGTTTTTTCTTAGGTGGCTCGAGACGCCTTCCCTCTGGAGAGGGGGAAGGAGGGCTTTCAAACCAATGAAACAGACATTTGAATCAAACATGAGAATTAGCCATGCTACTAAAACACAAAATGCGTGTTTCTCGGGTAAGAAGCATATTCTGATAGAAGTTTGGTCCCCTTTTTAGTCAAGAATTGGTTGAGTTACTCTCAGTGCTACATTATGCACAAGAAGTTAATCTTAGGTTATTCAAGAAAAAATTACGTACAGACTGACAGCTTCGTTTGTCTTTGAAATGCTTCTACGCACAAATTCAAAACCGGTAGAAACTACCGGTCCAAGGGTTAAATTAACAACACAAACCCTCTTTTTTGCATAAATAACACACACAAGCAAACAAAAATACTTTAACCAGATTCATTCAAAACAAAAACCATAAACGCACCAGTTCTATTAATTTTTCATTCATTAAGTCGCATGCGTTGCAAGGCACGCACCGGGTTCAGCTAGTAAATAAATTAAAATAAATTATCATGTACTGTAATCATACTGTAACCTCCGAAGTTTATGACCTATGGAGATGCTTTTAGTAAGCATGCCAAAATTCACCATGATCCATGAACTTTGTCTGCATCTATTGCTGTTTTTTTGTTTGTAATTTTGACTAGTTTATACCATAGCACCCTAGTTCCGCTGTATTAGAAAAATCCGTAAAATTTTCAAAACATATTCATCTGTTAAGGCAAACAAACCTGAAAATTTAAGCTTGGTTGGAGAACTACGTAACAACCAGGGGTTGAAGACCTCGCGAGCTGACTATTGAAAACTTCAAAGGATGGTGATAGCAACTCAAATTTTAGCAAGGTTAGATTTAATCTACCAGGCATGAGACTTACAAAATATTTTGCCGATATACCATACTTGAGTGCATCAGTTCACTGGAATCAATGTATCTCACAAAAAAACGAACACTAGGTACATTCCGTATATTCAGTTGAGCCCAACTAAATTTTGTGTCGGTATCATCGTCCATGAAGCCATTACATTAACATTCATACCTCACTCTAACGAATGATTGTGAATGGGGTAACGAGTCCCTCCCATCCCCCCGCTTCGCAAGCGAAATAAATTACAGCACACATAGACATCAACATCTATTCGCATTTTGAAAACAATAATTACACATCTCACTGGAGTGGAAAATCACTTGTCATATCTTTCACAACAACTTAATTGCTTTGAATATTCATTAATCCATTTTATCTCGCTTGACCCCATTCAGCCTATTCGTTGATCGGTCAGGCCACAGCAAACGTTGCAACCTACGCACGTCCGCAGTGTTTATCCATTGCTCGAACAACAGCCTCCCAACCATGCTGGAGATTGGGAATGCCTTTTCCTACAAACAGGACTGACCAGCAGATTTGAGAATGCGGCTGTCGCTCAGTTGCAAACTGCTGCAGTTTTGCTTTATGATCTTGCTGTTGAACCAACCCCCTCCTCCTCCGCACCCCCTCTTATACTATGACTTACCATGGTTGGTCTGATGAGGCTGAAAGCTTCTCGTTCCGATTCCGAACATGAATTCAATTTTCGACTACCGACGGACGACGAGCCGACAAACTTACGCTCCACTGGAGAAAGATACTCTTGCCATTTTCCGGTCGTAGATTTGCTCCTACTTGGTGCGGTGGGTTACGACGGAGCTTATGTCTCTGGTGCTTGGAGTTTAACAATTGCCAGTGGTAATCTGAGGAATAATCCCAAGCGTCCCCATACTCTGGAGTGACGGAAGAGGCTCTCTTCCTCTCTAGAGAGCTGGTCACTGTTTCCTGTCTCCGCATGTACTAAATCTGCCCGGTTTTTGATTACGTCTCGGATATGAAAAGCTACAGTGTGTAATCTTGACACATGTGAAATTTACAGTCTATGCCTGCTGTAATTCGCATAATCTTAAATCATATGCACTTTCGGGCTCGGTTGCAAGTTCCAATGAACGTGTGTGGGTGGGTGTGCGTGTGCGGTAGACAATTTAATTGGACTCGTGAGCTTGTGGCACGACAAGGGTGGGGTTGGAGGAGCAATGTTGGAATGCATAAAATTCGAGTTACAGATGATAAACCAATGTTGGGAACGTGTAGAGGTTGTCACGTGCAATCACAACGCCACTGACTGATAGTGCCGTCGAGCGTAGGATATGCAGCAGCATTTTATCCTGTGACGGTGGCAAACGAGTGGGGTTCATAACTTTTGCGTTTGTCACCGAGACAAGCAGAGAAACAAATGTTCCTTTAATAGCACCCGAAGGATGAAGAAAATCGGAGGCTGTGTGGAGGTTTGGGGATGCAGTTGTGCATCCGTTAGCCGGTACCCGATGAATGGGAGGACGCGTTGCGTAGGATCTGAAGATGATGGATGAATCTGCGTCAATGCTTCGGAGAATGGCTTGATAAAAATAGCACTGCAGTAAAAGTACGGCGTTTACAGTACGGGACAAAAAACCGCATTTTGTAAGGAAATATTGCGTTCTGGCATCTAGCTGGTAGGTTCTCAAAAGTGATGAAAAGATTCTTTTAGAAACAGTTGTTAAGTAAATCGGTAAACACAACATTCTGGGATTGAACATTTGGCAGTTTGTGGTATGCATTTGAATCGTTGGAAAAGCTTTTAACATTCTACTGTATTGGCACCTACGGTATGCTAGCATGTTCAATAAAAGCTTGTTATATTTTAATTCATTCCTTTATTTCAGTGGCATTCAGCCTGAGGCATGTTTATCACCTGAGGGGCACATAGCACATAGAGATAACTCTTTAAATCACATCAATAATTTTTAATTCTTGGTCCATATGACCAGTCCTTATCCGTCCAAAGCAATTGATGGTCTTCTTACTTTTTGACGTTCCGCGTTGGTAGGAAATCTTGAAGTGTTCTAAAATCAGGCGATATTGTCAAAAACTAAAAAAAAAATTATCAACCAACATAAGTTAAATCAAACTAATTGTTTTGAGTCACCTAATCCGCATTGTTTACGTTCTTTGCAAAATAAAAACAGCAATTGTACGTGATTTGGAGTACTTGAAATTTTTTTATGTGTTTTTGATAACATTAGCCTTAGATTGTAGTTAGTTTAACCTGTATGTTTATTATAAGTTTTTTTTTCATCTGTGTATGTGTGTGTTTTTTTTTCTTTTTCAAAAAATGTCCAAGTCAAAATAAAACCATAAATTGTATAGTTATAAGTGTTTAGATAATTTAGAATTTAAATTTAATGTGTTATGTGAACTATTCTTAAAATTCCCACCCTCTTTCCATCCGTAATTTGTAATTCCTATTCACCTCGAGACGGCCCACAGTGGACGAAATGAAAAAAAGTGGGACATGGGAATTTGCGGCGACACTATTAGGTGTGGCCCATTCTTCTACAATGATTCTACATTTTTGGAGTACTTTATTTCTATGTTAACAAATTTGATTAAGGGGTGTATACACCTAGATAAAAAAAATTACTTTTTTATTTATGGTTCAAACTGAAAATTATTCATAAAAACATTGTAGATTAGGTCATTTCATGAAACTTTGTAAACGAAAAAAACTTCCTATCTCTTAACTGGACGAAGCTGTAGGGTGAAAAAGGAATGAAAAATTTAATACCCCCTTAAAATTTGTTTTTTTATCATAACTTATTTCAGGTATTAGCAGCTAATTTTAACGTTAATTTATTCAAAAACTGATACCCTTCAAAATGATGTGCAAACTATAAGGGGGTCAAGGAGGGCTCCTTACAATTTTTCAAAAAAGTTACTAAGCTTCTTATTAGATTATGTTACATATAAAGTAATTTTTCATCTTTTTGATTTAATATTTAGACGTGCTATTGATGTTTAAAAAAAGGCCAATTTATTAGATAATGAAGCTTATATGATCACGAAAAAAAAGTCCATCGTTCTACTGCAAATCTTCCTTTGGTAGAAATACGGCATAATTCCTTTTGCACTTATTGTATTTGTATTAGAACGATGGACTTTTTTTAGTTATTATATTGAAATAAGCTTCATTATCTAATATATTGGACTTTTTTCCTTTTAGAAATTAATAGCAAATCTAAATATTTTTTCGAAGAGATGAAAATTCACTTTATATGCAACATAATCTGATTACTTATACTTTTTTGAAAAATTTTTAGGAGCCCTCCTGGACCCCCTTATAATTTGTTCATAATTTTGAAGGGTATCAGTTGTTAAATAAATAAACGTTAAGTATAGCTGCTAATATCTGCTAACCTGCAATCTACACATCCTCGAAGATAGCTCAAAAAATTCATTAAAACTGACGTAAATCCTTTAAATGAAGAGATAATGATAAGTTTTCTTCCACAAAAAAAATGTGTTTTTAAAATACCTTAAACTTTGTAGAACATTTAAAAAATGGGAAAATTCAAATAAAAAAGTTATGATAAAAAAACGAGTTTTAAGGGGGTATTAAATTTTTCATTCCTTTTTCACCCTACAACTTCGTCCAGTTAAGAGATAGGAAGTTTTTTTCGTCTACAAAGTTTCATGAAATGACCTAATCTACACTATTTTTATGAATAATTTTCAGTTTGAGCTATAAATAAAAAAGTTATTTTTTTATCTAGGTGTATACACCCCTTAAATCAAATTTGTTAACACAAAAATAAAGTACTCCAAAAATGTAGAATCATTGTAGAAGACATCAATGGGCCACACCTAATAGTTTCGCCGCAAATACCCATGTCCCTCTTTTTTTTCATTTCGTCCCACTGCACAGTGGTCCAGTAAGCTACTTTATGCGGACATGGGGTTTTCAATGGAAATTTGTGGTATTAGAGCTTTGGTAACTGCTGAGAACTTGTTGCAAACTTATTGTTCTACAATTTGTATGAAATTATTTTTTTCTTGCATTAAACGCAAGAGTGGCGTATACCTTAACTTTTTCATGAGTCAATATTGTGAGATGATATGTTCTGCAAAAACTTTGTAGAACATATTTTTTGTCTAGCTGCAAAGCCTACTGCGATAATTCCGAATTTCAGTAAATAATCGTTTTTCGACTAAAAGTCATTCATTTTTAACTTTTACCAGCTTGCTATGTTCTACAAAGTTGATTGTTTTGACATTTGCTGTAATTTTGCTGAATACACTATAGTTCTATTTCTTCTTGTTTTCATTTTATAGTAAATTTTCTGTTAAATTTTCGCCATATTATAGGCCTTACAACATAAAATGGAGCACCTGAAAAAATTTGGCATGCCATGACTTAATTTAACACACCTTAGAGTACGTCTAAGGAGAATTTGGGAGAGATGATATTTGTCTATCTTTTTTAAAGCTATTTTCTGTAACATACAGTTTTCAATAAAAGCATTTATCAGGAGCTGAAATAGAATTAAAACACACAGAAATCATGGCTATCTCTGTTCAGTATATGACAAATACCACGTGTTTTCATAGAAAAACGCTTAATAGGATGTTAGTTAATTTTTATTAAGTTTTGAGCTTCTTCAGGTAAATCAAACTGTGTATTACCACGAGTTGTACGTCTGTTTATAAGTGAGATTACGGGATCGAAGGTGAGAAGAAGCCACTTGAATGCGTCCGGTTCATGTTTCGACCGCTCACGGCCATCAAGCCCAAGTTTCTCGCATCATAGAAGTAAAGACATGCGAAGAACTGATAAAGGACAGGTTATCGTCGATCATGAACCCCAAGTACCACAGGGACCGATTTGAGGTGATGGTTAATCGTCACCTTTGCTCCGATTTTCTGTTATAGACCACACTACTCAATCACCACACTACCATCGTAATTGGTTGCAGCAACTTGATTGTGACTAAATTAAGCCACATGCGAGCTACATCAATCGATTTATAACAAGTGTGATGTTAGAGTAACCTCCGTTTTATGATGGGATGGCTCCTGTTTTTTGGAGCGCATCCATCCCTCCACTATGTGGATGGAGTGTGTGGCCATTAGCTTCATCTCTTCTAAGGACTCTCCATAGCCCTCTAGGGTGAAGTTGTCCACTAAACCGACTTTACCCTGATAAAGAACTTCAATCGCAACACTTTGTCGTGCATCCTTCCAGACCCCCGGGCCCAGAATTGAACCTCACGGAACGTTCGTGACCCACTTCTGCATTGTTTACTAGAATCCGATTGAAGAATAAATGTCCCAGAGTCCTTTACAAATACAAATGAGAGTTGGCAAAAGCCTTCCAACTGGTGCTATTGGACGCATTTTTTACAACCAGGGTGACCACTGTAAAGAAGCTAACTACCCGCCTCTTACGTTGGATTGTCACCCTTGCCGCCTTGGTGACAGACATGATGGAATCCAACGTTGACTTCCCCTTACGAAAGTCCGACTGATTTTGAGATCGGCTGTCTATACTCTCCGTGTAATTCGACAACCTCTTGGGCATTACCCTCTCCATCACATTACCCGTCGTATCCAACAAGGATATCGGACGGTATGCCTCTCTTTGGCAGCAATACTATATTCTGGAGTTAACAGGGGTTTTAAAAGACGCCCTCGTCCAGAAATCTCTGTATTACCGCCCTGAATATTACGAGAGTCAGCAAAAAAACCGTTTTGATGACCAGATTTGAAACAACGTCAGGTGTTAGCGCTTTGTTCACCTTTAGCGACTATCCTATCACAATGTGATCGTCATTCGTACCCGTTACGACACGACCGTTATTGCGGATGTTTCGTGTTGCCGACCATGGTTATGGTCTAGGTTCTGGAACGCTGAATTCTACAGCGGCGAAAGGCCAGGGACTCGAGTCACGGTGCAGAAATAGTCCCCTAATGACCACCTGCAGTAGCTTCGGTGATTGCTCTGTTGGAGCTGTCACGACCCTTGTTATGGCAATTACCACTAGAGGTTTGCATTGGTTTTCAACCACAAACCCTCGAAGCAGGCTCGTCTACTGGCCTTTATCTCCTTCTTTAGCATGGCCTTGCTGGTGACTAGCACCACTCGCGCTCCGTTCTTTCAAAGACCGACCTCGCTCTCTCCATCCTCCTTCTTGCACGGAGGCATGTTCTACGGAAGCCGACGATCGACTGCGCCCCTCAATGCACCGATGATCTCCCATCCCTAGCATTCGCACACGCGTATAAGTAGCTCCAAGTTGGTCGCCACTCGGGCCCTGTTTAGTTCTCGCTCAAGCGTCTCTTTCAATACTTCTTCATCGACGTATGATGTGGGTGTTCTTCCTTCTGGGTGCTGTCTAGTATTGTGGGCGTCTATTCGACAGTCCAGCGCTGCAGTACATCACGTCGATGATCGACTGCACTCTGTTTTTAGGGTAGGTACTTTTGGTACCTACTTTGGCGAGGTCTTTGTTGAGTCTGGCTACAGCCTCAAGCAAGATCTGGCCCCTGGGGTTTGTGTGGTGATTCCCCCATTTCGATAGCCAGCCGTCGAAATCGCCCGCTTTTACCTACGGGCTTCGGTCAGTTAGCTCTGTTGTCATCCGCTCAACCATTTATGAAAACTGGTCAATCGACAGTTTTGGCGGCGCGTAACAACACACTCCATTCAATTATGTGACCGCAAAGCCCTTACTTAAGGTAGACACAACTTTCTGAACCGGGAACTTGCCTGTTGTCCATAATGCAACCCAATTGTCGCTATCTGCGGGGATGCGATATGGGTCAGATATGATGGCGATATCCGTTACCGACTCGCAAACTGACACAGTAGTTGCTGCGCTGCCTCACAGTGGTCCAGGTTTAGTTGGCCTGTACTGTTATATAGCTCACTTCTCTCTGGGCCTTTATATTTCCACGACATAGGTTCGGTCTCGAAGCACCTGAAACATACCATCGGTGGGTGGTATACATTCAGTTGTTCATTTTTTCAGCCACTTTTACCGCCATCCGCTTCGGCTGCTGCCACCCGTATCATGGCCACTTGGGTCCTGAGTGGACATTTTTTGCAGCCGTGTGGCTGCTGTGACAATCTTGACCTCCCACTGAGCCTTGACAGCCAGAGAGATTTTGCTAGCCTCCGCGATCTCGTCCAATTTCTTACACTGGAGAGTCACTTGCGTGATTTGATCACACACCTCCACTCTCGCGCGAGGCTTGTTTAGCCAACATTTTGTAAGCCGGGCCCTTCAGCTTTGTGCCCTTTTAAAGCTCCATGATCATCTCACCTGTGCGAGTATGGCGAATACACTGTATATTGGAGCATAGATCCACGAACTTTTCGTCTCTGTGCATCGCTTTGAGGACCTCTGAGTACTTAGAGGCTTCAGTTTTCACGATGGCCCCTCTTCCGTGCAAATTTCCAATTATCCTTTTCGTTTTGGTCCTATTTTCCTTTTTCTTACCTCAGTCCAGGGATTTTCCTTTCCTGCCGCTGGGTCATTAGTACCTTTCTTAGTACTTCACTTTTCCGTACTGTGTCTGGCCCTGGCACTTGTTCAGTCTTTAGAGCTTGAGACTTAGTGCACCGACAAGCTGGGTTTAGCGCTTTCGACGCCAGGGTCACCATGTGAAACGTGAAGATGGACCCTCGGACTCCGATATCACGTTCGCGTACGTCATTCGACCCATGGGGCCCTTCGCTATCATCCGCTTCTTAGAAGCGCTGGATGCCGCTTCCCCGGGTGATTGCCTCGCCCGCTTGGACGTCCCTGCCCCTACGGTCCCTGCTCCTCCTATGGGGACAGAAGTGTCCGTCAAGGTATGGTTAGAGTCCAACTCTCTGGTCCTTTCCGCTGCATCTAGCCTAGCCATTTCGCTGACCCTTTGTTTTGCTAGAAGCTTGGTTTACAGCTTATCTCTTTTGTGGCATGCAGCCTACACGGACCTACGAAGCTTCAAACAACTTTGTTCAAGATCCTTACCGATGTTGCTCTGAGTTTGCTTGAAGTCGATTGCATTAAGCTGTTCTGAGGCCACAACAACTGAGGGAGGATGTCTCGCTTCCTCTCCATTGCCCGGATCTACCGCACGTGTCGGATGCGCCGCCAGATCCCGCCATTATGCTAGGCGGGGATCTGGCTAGACTACATTTGGCGAACGAATTTGCCTCCTCCTGTAGATTTGTTGTCTTGGAGCTTGGGGCTCCATGCTGTTCGGTTCGACTTCAAGCGCTCTCCCAACCCACGTAGAGTAGTAATAGTAATGCCATGGTAATTTATGCAAGCAGGGAGGCCATAAAACGGTAGAAACGTTTATCAGCGCAAATCAGGTATGAACATCTTAGCTTACTCCCACCTGGCTGGCACAGCCGTTTGACGGAGATTGGAACGTACTGAAGGGGTTTTAGTGGGACGAAGATACCATGTGCCGTGGGTACCGATGGTACCGTTTAGTTTGTGTTCTCGGTCAGTTACCGTAATTGGGGTCTTATTGACATCGACCTCAATGCGACATATGGCGCTCCCTCCGCAGTTCGTTTAGCCTGTTCGTTTCCAATGTGCATCGCGGGTTGGTAAACTACATCAAACCTCACTGAAGCAACGTCTAGAATCACCAAACCATCAATAGTTGTCCCTGATGATAGTAGTATATCGGTTAATGAGGTGATAGCTGCCATCAAACAAACCAAAAACATGGAAGCAGCTTGTATCGATGGCACTTCCATCATCTGCATTGGGTCGAGTGATTTCTGCTTGGATTGTAAAACGTTTAAAAGGGCTCAATATTCTGTTCGTATACTTCAATAGCTGGAAGATCTGTATCGATGCAGCTAAAATTTAGACGATTCCGTTTTCGTACTCTAAACCTCAGTAACACAGCGATTGATTGGTCTGGGTAAGTAGTCTACCTAGGTGTTGTTGTTCCGATCGCATGTTCACAAAACTTCAACTAAATGTAGTACTTTGTTGAGATCTCTGTATCCGCTGAATTATGCCACATTTTTTAGCAGTCGCTGGGACATTCTTGCGATGGATTTCAGAAGCACCAGACGAGTCATCGGCTGTAACGGGCGAACCACCAGCAGCAGTTGTGGCAACGGGAAGGTGGACAACCGTGCATCGGCTTTTGGACTGGAGCAGAATCATGTCAGCGTGGCTGAGGATGGAAACCTTGGCTCGTTCATGAATTCAACAAGAGCAGTTTTCACTTGATGTGGTCAAGTTAACGTTCAATCATACATTCAGTTAGCCACCCAAATGGGGGGAGGTAGCTCATCAAATATATCGGTCCGCTTCTAAGCATCTTGCCAGGAGGTACCAGGTGGGTCTCTCCACCGCTTGCCTGTCGATCTGCCAAATTTGGAAGACGGCTGCATTGTGTTATTTTGAGTTATTAAATTTCAGGTACTTTATCACAAAACATTGCGATTGGTTGAGTGGATTAGTTCCAGTAATAAACTAGTTTGTAGAATGTACCAGTTGAACAAACTGAAAGTTTTCGAAGAACAAAGAGTCTGCGCCAATCATCTGTTGTGAACAGTTGTGTCAATGCTTTGTTATGCCCTTTTTTGCATAGTCCTTTATCTATTGTTTCGGTTACCTATTCTTCAGTGGCGTGAGTGATCGAGTGAGCACAAAAAAAAGCTGCATCCCGGTGAAATGTGGTGATTCGCTGGGTGTGGTCGATCATCATGAGTATTTCAGTATTAAGCTTATACTTTACCAAAACGAAATTTCATTCATATGGCAGAAATAATATTCATTGCCCATGACGCCATATTAAAATTAGACACCTGCACCATTTCCTCAGCCGTTCACATTGATCTATGAGGTAAGACACAAAGTTAAAGAAAAATTACAATTCGTCGATTGCCATCTCACCTCGTTTGACAAATTTGATTGCCCATCGAATTGATCGATTTAATGACCTTCTATTGGGGGGTGGGATGTTTGGCATATGAATCTTTGGCCTATGGATAATTAGCCGAGTGAATGTTTGGTAGAATGAATGTTTGGCCGAATGGACGAAAATTGTCTATTAGCATAAATGTTTTGCAGAGAAAAGGAAATACGAATCTAAAAAAGAATTTTCAAACGCATTAGATCTAAAAAAGGAAATAAGGAACCAAAAAAAAATCCTCGAACGCATTAGATAACATCCTGATATTCTAGACTTATTAGACTTAGAGTTTATCAATATGTGTGCGCATTTGCAGTAATTAGCATTCTACTTAAGTTTCAACTATATCAATTCACTAAAATTTTTATGTTCAAAAATGGTATGGTATTCGACAATTTGCCCATATACATTAGAAGTATGAATATGTTTTGATAAATTCGTAGACTCCTGATTTAAGGTGGAAATATGTATTATGTTAAACAGCTAGACAGAATGGATCATTATTTTTTATAATCTTAAAGAAATATGCAGTTCCTCCGATTTTTCCTTTTTTTCAAACATGAACAGTTCTTTGGTCAAACAAATGTAATTGGCATGATTTCGTGCATTTCAATTTGAGAAATTAGAACCGACTGGTGAATTTTATAAGAAACTAATATATGATAATTTTGAGCTTTAATAAAATTGCATTTTTCTTATTTTACTTTTGAGACGTTGTTTGGAATCAAATGATTAAAAGATATTTGGCTAAATGACTTTGAACCCTAAAATTACTTGGCATTTCACCGTAGAATCTGCTTTTAGATTTAGACTTTTGTCAAATGAACTTTTGCACTTTACCTCGTGCATATGTAAACTAAAAGAGATTTCAGCTCTGCTTTGAAACGACTGAAAGAAGGTTCTTTGATGTGCACCAAACGTCCATTCGGCCAAACGTTGATTCGACCAAACATCCGTATGCCAAACGTCCGTATTTCAAACGTCTTTATGCCAAACGGGGTATCATCCTTCTGTGGATTGTTGGTTTGCTGGTAAGAAAAATTTCCGTAGTTTAGCATAGAAATTAAAGAAGCATTGTTTTTCAGAAGTGAAGGAAAGAAGTTTTTAGAAATTCGGAAATATATCAACGAAGTTTTCGAGAATTTTTCAGAAGTTCAAGTTCAGAAAATCCTTTAAAATACCAAAACAATAATCCTCAATTAAGAAAAAAAATCTCGCCTAGAATACCAGAAGCTAAGGAAAAAAATCTGAAATTTTAGCAGAAGGTCTGAAAACTTCGAAATAAAATCAATGAAAAGAGATCTATGAATGTCTACATTTTAATGGAGAGCTTTTTCAGAAAAAAAAATCAACTCGCATTTTTGAAACAGATTTCCTATGTAGTGTACAGAAAAAAAACATTAATGTTAGAAAATAAGCGTGAAAATTGTACACTTATATTCGATTGACAAAAATGACAACTCGACAAAGATTTTTCATTTCGGCCTAACTGACAAGAGTAAACAATGGCTTCTTCCGAAAATTTCTCTTAATACAAAATCTACCCATGTAAGCTACCAATTATATCGAAAAGAGGGACTCATGTTCTTCGAAATGGCTGTGGTAAAGTAGTGAGGCAAGTTGCCAAGGTTGACAAATTCAAGGAAGAAGCAGATGTTTACGTTTGTCAGCAAGCCTTGATGAAAAATCTTAGTCGAACTAAGTTGTGAATTATTTCATGGTCCAATATTTCAAAGACATTTTGAAATCTTTCAACATAACAGTTGACAGTCGATTTCGGTTACCAACTCGATCAGATTCATTTGGCAAATTTACTCAACTCGACAGAGTTGCTCGACTCGTCTTCTATAATTGACCCCATAACTCAATCCCAACTTCACCGTATTACTCAATCAGAAACAAGAACAGGCCTCATACTGCTCACAACTAAAGCTCACCAATAGATCTTAATAAATTGAAAATAAATTGTAAAGAGGGATGTGCTAAATAGATCGCATTCCACCGAGAACAACCTCTCTTGGCAACTTTCAGCCATCAAAAGTGTGCCAAGAAATTCAACAAGAGCTTGATTTAAAATCGGTCACCAGTTTTATTAGGAATGTTTTCATTTCAGCTGAATTTACCGCAATAAAGTATCCTGTTACTATTTCCTACCCAGATAGACTTCCGGACGGAAAATGGCAAGAATGTTCCCCTCTGTAGTAGCACTAGTAAGCAGAACGAGAAAAATCCTACAACTGCTGGCAAGAGGATCTCCATCGAAGTCCGGAGTTGCAGATTGCTACCGTTCTTCGCGTGAAGATGTACAACTTTTCCAGAAGAACGGCCAGCTAAATGCAGCTCCTAGGATTCAGGCCACTACCGCCGGGAGGGAGATCGGAATGTTTAATTTCAGGATCATTATTTTTACGCTTTTGCCTCATTACCAGCTTGATCATCGTCATTAAGTTTAAACTGGTAGCAGCAGCTGGTTGGTGGCCATTTCCTCGTCGCCAGCAGTGGCAGAAACGATTCCTGGGTTGGAACTTCGGAAAATGACAGCACCGATGGCCTCTCATTATCATAAATATTTCCTTCTTTTGCACTGGTTCTCGCTATGGTTCTCTCGGCTCCAAAGTGGTGCAGCCGTGATGGGAGGGAAAAAAACGCCGTTGCGGGTGGGAAAAAGAAGTATTCTTCTCATGCAGGCGAGACGAAAATTGAACGACGTGGGAGGAAACGAAAGAGTTAAAGAACTATTAAAAAGAGAATTTTTTTACAACTCTGGCAAAGACATAGCGGAAAGTTTCCTCATCATGTCCAGTTTCCGTTCTTTTCCCAGATTCATGCCGATCCTGGGCGAAGTTTCAGCTGGCAATGACTTTGTGATTTATTTTTTATTATAATAATTTACACATTACAGTCGAGGACGATTCTGGTACCACAGTTGTGACGTGTGTTGCGTCCACTGTTGGACGCGATATGCTCCGTTCTAAATATCAAAATACCCCTAGGATTTTTCTTATTAAAACGGATTGAAACCTGAGTAGCACATTCCAGCCAAATTAAGTTACAATAAAGTTCAAATCTCTAGATCTGTCCGCCGCCACCGCCGCCACTATATCCGACCGGCGCGCCGCTTCAGTTTTTTGCCCACGCCGGCGGGCAATTTGAGGCGCGCCGATGAAATTTTTCACCGGTATACATTCCTTCAGTTATGTATATTAGCCCTTAAGAAATTTGTTTTATAACTGATGAAAAATGATGTCATCTCGATGCGATGTGCCATCCAGAGGGTGTGCGTGAGAGACGGTGATCAGCTTTGTCTTTTCGTTTTAGCAATGGCAGGGTCCTTTTTTGTGCTTCGAACTTTCGGCAATTTTGCGAGTGAGTTTGAATTTAATAATAATAAAATGCCCACTGGTCTTAATTTCCATGAAGACAAGGATCGAGGTATTGAGAACGATCCTGCAATCGATTGGTCGTTGGCCTTCGGCAAGTAATTTTTATTTATAATGAAAATATTTATTTTTTCTCAAGGCCCAAACGCAATGTGGACGGAATCGGAACGGCAACGGAAAGTGTGACAGATGTCACAAATGACGTAGTTATGTCCTATTGGAATCAACTTGGATCTGATCAGTTTTCTATCTGACAAACAGGTTTAGTCAGATTGGGCTCTTCCGCTGCCGTCGCCGTTCCGCTTCCACTATCACTGCGTTTATGCCTTTAGAATTTCTTAGGGTAAACAAGGCTACGTCAGGTTGCATTGCTGTGTATACTTTTTTCTTACTCAAAACTCCGATTGTCCTGAAATTAAAAATGCTTAAGGAATGTAAAATGGAATCTTGTCCAACTATTTTGTTCTCATGTAATTTAAAAGGATGAGATTGAGGAATTTCGACGCGAAAAATCAAACATCCAGCCACATTTAAAATGCACTGGGATTAAAATCCAGCCAAAAACATAAACTAAAAGGTGTAGTGAATAATACACAACCACAGAGAACAGACTCTCATCTTCGGTCTGTTACCTGTGTTAAACTTAAAACCGACATTTCAAATGTGTGCAATAACTGTCATGTAGATGTTTATGAATTAAAAGCCTTGCACATAACCTGAAAATTTTAGTTTGTTTTTCTCTGCCCTTTCTTTTATACCGGCTTCCCATATTAACTTTTACACAAGTTTTTCAAGAAAAGGTAAATGGACATCAATGTCTGATCCCTGTGACACAACTATTTATCCATGCTTAAGTAATGTATTGAATATGGTAAAACAAAGGTGAACTTCAAACTTTGATATTTTCTTTATGGTTAACGAATCGGTAACTTTGCTTAATGGTATTTCATAATTTTGTCAAACATAAAAGAAAATGAAATGTGCCGTCCAGACTACGAGCTATATCACTTGATATAGAGTAGCTTGATATTAATGTTCGAATATCTAGTTTTCACTGGAAATAATGCATCTAACGTCTTATTTCAAGCGAAAAACTAAAATCTAAATATCTTAAAATTTGAAACTCTAAATCTCAAAAATTAATTATGTTAAAAAATATATATTTAAAAATCTAAAAATCTAAAAATCTAAAGAATTAAAAGTCTACAAATCTAAAAGTCTTCAAAACTTCACTATATCAAGTGATATAGCTCGTAGTCTGAACAGGTTCTAAAACAAAAAAGAGCTTGTTTCCTCAAATTGATAGCATTTTGTCAGGTGTGAGAAACTTCAAAAACTGTCTATAAAGATCAGTTTAAATTAACAGTGATTGTACATACCAGTTTTTCCATTGAATAGTCAGGAGTATATCACGGGTGTTTGTTAAATTCAATATATATATCGTGACTAATATCACCGAGAGCCAAGGCTCGTATTTTGCCACGTGATTCACAAACTGTGAATAAAACAATGAATTAAGATTCTTAGCTTTTCGATTTCAAGATTTTTTCAATTTGTAGATATAAGGTATTTTTGTTTTTTCGTTTTCATAATTTTTTTTAAAAATAAACGGATTTTTAGATTTTTGAATTTTAAGATTTTTAGATTTTTAGATTTTTCGATTTTAAATTTACAGATTTTTATATTTTTAGATTTGAAGATCTCAAGATTTTAAGATTTTTAATGTTTCAGATATAAGAATTTTAAGATACATACTAAGATCTTGAGATATGTAAAAAATTTCGATATTTAGATTTTTATATTTTTAGATTTTAGAAATTATATAATTTTTTTAATTTTTAGATTTTAAAGATTTTTAGATCTTTAGATTATTAAATTTTCAGATTTTTAGATTTATATTTTTAGATTTTTAGATTTTAAGATTTTTAGATTTTAAGATTTGAAGATTTGAAGATTTGAAGATTTTTAGATTTTTAGATTTTCAGATTTTTAGATTTTTAGATTTTTAGATTTTAAAATTTTTATATTTTTAGATTTTTAGATCTTAAGATTTATAGATTTTCAGATTTCTAAATTTTTAGATTTTCAGATTTTTAGATTTTTAAATTTCTAGATTTCTAGATTTTTAGATTTACAGATTTTTAGATTTTCAGATTTTCAAATTTTCAGATTTTGAGATTTTGAGATTTTGAGAATTTGAGATTTTGAGATTTTGAGATTTTGAGATTTTGAGATTTTGAGATTTTGATTTGGAGATTTGGAGATTTTTGGACTTAAGATAATATCTGGATTTCTAGATTTTTAAATTTTAAGATTTTTAAATTTTTAGATTTTTGGATTTTAAGATTTTTAGATGTTAAGATTTTCAGATTTTTAGATTTTTAGATTTTTAGATTTTTAGATTTTGTGATTTTTATATTTTGAGATTATTAGATATTTTGATTTTTCGACTTCAAGATATGATTTTAAGACCTTTAAATTTTTAGATTTTTAAATTTATATACATAAAGACTTTAATTTTTAGGTTTAAGTTTTTTAGATTAGTAGACTTTTAGATTTTTGGATTTGTAAGATATTTAGATTTTTGGATAATTAGATTTTCAGATTTTAAGATTTTAAGATATGCAGATTGTTATATTTTTATCAATTAAGATTTTAAAATTTTAAGATTTTCAGATTTTAGATTTTAAGATTTTTATATTTCAAAAATACTCTTAAAATTTAGAGTTTAGATTTTCAGATTTTTTAATTTTTAGATATTGATACCTTAAGATTTTGAGATTTTCAGATCTTATGATTTTCATATTTTCATAAGATAAGATTTTAAAATTTTTAGATTTTTAGATTGGAGATTTTTTTATTTTTAAATTTTTAGATTTTCAGACATTTAGATAATAAGATTTTAAGATTTTTAGATTTTAAAATTCTTAGATCCTTAGATTTTCAGATTTTTAGATTTTTAGATTTTTAGATTTTTAGATTTTTAGATATTTAGATTTTAAGATTTTTAGATTTTTAGATTTTTAGATTTTTAGATTTTTAGATTTTTAGATTTTTGAGATTTTAGATTTTAGATTTTTAGATTTTTAGATTTTTAGATTTTTAGATTTTTAGATTTTTAGATTTTTAGATTTTTAGATTTTAGATTTTTAGATTTTTAGATTTTTAGATTTTTAGATTTTAGATTTTTAGATTTTTAGATTTTTAGATTTTTAGATTTTTAGATTTTTAGATTTTTAGATTTTTAGATTTTTAGATTTTTAGATTTTTAGATTTTTAGATTTTTAGATTTTTAGATTTTTAGATTTTTAGATTTTTAGATTTTTAGATTTTTAGATTTTTAGATTTTTAGATATTTAGATTTTTAGATTTTTAGATTTTAAGATATTTAGATTCAAGATTTTTGAAATTTTGAGATTTTTAGATTTAAAGATATTTAGATTTTTAGATTTTTAGATTTTTAGATTTTTAGATTTTAGATTTTAGATTTTAGCTTAGATTTTTAGATTTTATTTTTAAGATTTTTAGATTTTTAGATTTTTTAGATTTTTAGATTTTTTAGATTTTTAGATTTTAGATTTTAGATTTTTAGATTTTTAGATTTTCTAGATTTTTAGATTTTTAGATTTTCAGATTTTAGATTTTTAGATATTTAGATTTTTAGATTTTTAAGTTTTTAGATTTTTAGATTTTTAGATTTTTAGATTTTTAGATTTTTAGATTTTTAGATTTTTAGATTTTTAGATTTTTTGAATTTTAGATTTTTAGATTTTTAGATTTTTAGATTTTTAGATTTTTAGATTTTTAGATTTTTAGATTTTTAGATTTTTAGATTTTTAGATTTTTAGATTTTTAGATTTTTAGATTTTTAGATTTTTAGATTTTTAGATTTTTAGATTTTTAGATTTTTAGATTTTTAGATTTTTAGATTTTTAGATTTTTAGATTTTTAGATTTTTAGATTTTTAGATTTTTAGATTTTTAGATTTTTAGATTTTAAGATTTTAAGATTTTAAGATTTTAAGATTTTAAGATTTTAAGATTTTTAGATTTCTATATTTTTAGATTTTAAGATGTTTAGATATTTGGATTTTTAGACTTCAAGATTTGATTTCAAGACCTTTTAATTTTAAGATTTCTAAATTTTTATATTTTAAGACTTAAATTTTTAGATTAGTAGACTTTTAGATTTTTGGATATTTGAATTTTCAGATTTTAACATTTCAAGGTATGCAGATTGTTATATTTTTATCAATTAAGATTTTAAAATATTAAGATTTTCAGATTTAAGATTTTAAGATTTTTATATTTTAAAAATGCTCAAAAAATTTAGATATTAGATATTCAGATTTTTTAATTTTTAGATTTTCATACCTTAAGATCTTGAGATTTTTAGATCTTATGATTTTTATATTTTTATATGATAAGAATTGAAAATTTTTAGATTTTCAGATTTGAGATTTTCATATTTTCAAATTTTTAGATTTTCAGACATTTAGATATTTAGATTTTAAGATTTAAAGATTTTTAAATTCTTAGATTTCAACATTTTTAGATTCTTAGATGTTTAGATTTTTAGATTCTTAGATGTTTAGATTGTTAGATTTTAGATTTTTAGATTTTTATAATTTAATTTCTATAAATTTTAAGATATTGTAAATTTCTGGATTTATAGATATAAAGATATTTTTAGATTTTTATGATTTTTAGATATTTAGATTTTTAGATTTTTAGATTTTTAGATTTTTAGATTTTTAGATTTTTAGATTTTTAGATTTTTAGTTTTTTAGATTTTTAGATTTTTAGATTTTTAGATTTTTAGATTTTTAGATTTTTAGATTTTTAGATTTTTAGATTTTTAGATTTTTAGATTTTTAGATTTTTAGATTTTTAGATTTTTTAGATTTTTAGATTTTTAGATTTTTAGATTTTAGATTTAGATTTTTAGATTTTTTAGATTTTTAGATTTTTAGATTTTTAGATTTTTTAGATTTTTAGATTTTTTAGATTTTTAGATTTTTAGATTTTTAGATTTTTAGATTTTTAGATTTTTAGATTTTTAGATTTTTAGATTTTTAGATTTTAAGATTTTAGATTTTAAGATTTTTAGATTATTTAGATTTTTAGATTTTAAGATGTTTAGATATTTGGATTTTTAGACTTCAAGATTTGATTTCAAGACTTTTAATTTTAAGATTTCTTAATTTTTATATTTTAAGACTTAAATTTTTAGATTAGTAGACTTTTAGATTTTTAGATATTTGAATTTTCAGATTTTAACATTTTAAGATATGCAGATTGTTATATTTTATCAATTAAGATTTTAAGATATTAAGATTTTCAGATTTAAGATTTTATAGATTTTTATATTTTAAAATGCTCAAAATTTTAGATATTAGATATTCAGATTTTTTAATTTTTAGATTTTCATACCTTAAGATTTTGAGATTTTCAGATCTTATAATTTTCATATTTTTTTATGGTAAGATTTTAAAATTTTTAGATTTTCAGATTTAAGATTTTTATATTTTCAAATTTTTAGATTTTCAGACATTAAGATATTTAGATTTTAAGATTTAAAGATTTTTAAATTCTTAGATTTATAGATTTTTAGATTCTTAGATGTTTAGATTTTTAGATTCTTAGATGTTCAGATTTTTAGATTTTAGATTTTTAGATTTTTATAATTTAATTTCTATAAATTTTAAGATTTTGTAAATTTCTGGATTTTTAGATATAAAGATATTTTTAGATTTTTATGATTTTTAGGTTTTTAGATGTTTAAATTTTAAGATCTTAAAGATTCTTAGATTTTAAGACTTCTAGATCTTTAGATTTATAGGTTTTTAGATTTTAAGATATTGATATTTTAATAGGTATATTTAAATTTTAAGATTTTTGGATTTTTATAGTTTCAGATTTTTGTAATTTAAGATTTTTAGTTTTTAAGATTGTTTTGATGTCATATCTTTGTACACACACGTGCAGATAAACACATACACACGTCATTGATCTAAGTTATATAACACTATGGATTTCCGGACCTTCTGTCATAATATTAGACTTGGAGTGATCGTATAGTCACAGTGCACGAATAAGCAAAACAGTTGAAAGGGATAATCATAAGGAAATGTTGAGGGGATAATTTATGCCCGTGACGTGGCGCTGGTTGCGCCGCCGCCGTCGTTTGAAAATACCATACACGCCGCCTACAGGTCTACAAATCTCATCGCCTAGCTTGGCCGTCACAAAAAAAAACTCAGAAGGTGTTTAAAATACTACGACAGGAAATTTCGATAGTTAAAAAGAGGCTCCACAATAGAAGTTTCTACTGGTACAGTGTCTTCAATTTGAGAAACAACAATGCCAGACTAAAAGCACTAAACCCCTGTTTTGAAACGATTCATCCTTGCCAAAGATAGGTACATCATGTTGAGACAAATCTGATTTTCCTTTGATATTTTGTTGCGCTTTTTCCTCGAAACAGGTTGCATTGCATTAGGACCAACATCGGGATGATAAGAAATAGAGGCTGACAAACTAGCGCAAAAAACAGAACTCTGTGTAATGCTCTTCCCAATCAGAAATGACTAACAGCATTACGTCAATCGGTGCATTTTAAAATCACCACGGCTGATCCATTACATGGCCGTTTGGCTCACAGTACAGCTTTCCCCCGGATCAAGCCATAGACGAGAATAAAGTGCATGTCTCCCCCCCTCCCCCAGGCCGGGATTATCGATTGCGATTCAATTCCTTTCAAATGTGTGATTTGCTCTGATTACCGTCGCACATGGAAGCTGAACACAGTCACACACACAAACACAAACACCGTACGACCGATTCGTTCTATTGGATTAGGTCCCAGGAAGCAGCAGCGCTTGCACTTGCAAATTCTGAGAAATGGAAAATGGTTTTGCGGTTGACAAAGTACCCCGAACCGGAAAAAGCTTTGGCTGGTGTTTATGGCTACATACCTGCATGTATCGACTAGAGTGCATGGTGGGTGAGGAAGAGATTATCGTGATGATGATGATGATGATGATGATCCTGCCCATCCCCTGCCATCCTAGGTTTGCACAAATTCCGATTAAACCGATTGCTCGTTCGATGATAGTCGCCAACCAAGTGGATTTTGAAAATTTGTGGCTTCCCAAGAGGGAGGGTAGCTTTGGGAGATTTTGATTGGAAGTTTAATACCCACTGTGACGACAAGGACGATGACGACGACGACGATGCGTGGTGAAAGTTGATCACCCTTACTTAGGAGGTAACGATTCCAATGGCATTCAGTTGCACGGACGGATGAAGGTGGATTATTTAATTAGAAATTAGATGCTAAGTATGGGGTTCATGTTACAAGGGAAAAAAGGTGATTAAAATTTGCTAAATTTCACTTCGAAGCAATGAACGGCGTTCGAGGTTGGATGAAAGCGATTATATGAACTGGACATGAAAACAGGCAGACTTTTTTAGACAGCGTTCATTATGATGGGAGAACAGTTAATTTTGTGCATCGCATTTCTTTATCTTTCTGAAATGACGTAAGATTCTAAAAACATGCTTATATTTTGAAGTTAGAGGTGGTTCGGATATTTTCAAGACTTTTGACGTGGAACTACTAGGCACAGCTAGAAAAAAACTGTAGTCAGAAAAACTCGCAGTGTTACATTATTCATATTTATTACTAAATAATAAAAAGAATCCTCGTACTAAAGGAATCATTTATAGCTCATTTACATCAAAATCCCGATTTGTTGTACCCGTATTCTCTAACTTAACGTTTGATTCCACCCATTAAGTTCTAAACAGTGTCAGTTCACCTTTCTGGAATCATTTTCCCACTTTTTAGCAAAATATTTCTCAGTTTTTGCCGCTCCTTTGGATTTCCTAGAATGGCCCAATAGCTTTCAATTGGACGAAAGAAAGTCTGGTGTGTTGGGAGATTAACAGTCCTTTGCTATAGTGTTGACATTGTTGACTCTCGTTAGCGTCAACTTATCAATTAATCGTGCCTTTTACTTATTTTACTTTTACTTATTTTACTTTTTTTTTTAAATTTTACTCTTCTTTGGTTCAAGCAGAAACTGCTGTTCACTTCTAGAGTTGCATGTTGATAAGAGAGATATATCTCATTTTCGAATATTATAATTGATTACCTGCTTCATGCAACAACAAAAACATGTAGAAGGAGATGTTCGCTCATCACCATGAGGTACCGAGATGAAAACAATGTTTTTTTGCTAGAATGAAAGATATGAAGAGAAAGTTTTGATAGTTCCGCTTTCTCTCATATCTTTCATTCTAGCCAAAAAACATTGTTGTTCACTCGGTGCCTCATGGTGATGAGCGAACATCTCCTTCTACATCATAATCGTTACTCCTGGCACGGATAATATATAACATAACAATTAATGTAAACAAAAACTTGATCAGTTATATGTACGGATTTATTGCTAATGATAGTATTTATAGATTATTTAAAAAAAAACATAAAATAACACAAGATATAAGAAATGTATGGAAAATAAGCTATCCACGTACATATGCGTTGTACGCGTGTGTTTGTTATGGTTTTAATGTGTCCATCATAGCACGCTGTGCGCTTGACTGTCATCTTTTGTTTGTTTATTTGTTTGCACATTTTAGACGTGAAAATTAAGGTTTTGGACACATGGACACATGGACACATTGAAAAGGATGTAACAATGCGACAATTGGCAAAGCGCTTTGGAGTTCATCACTTGAGTGTAGAATTCATCATAAACAAGTTTTGAGAAAACTGTTCTGGATAAGCTGCCAGGAAGAGGCAGAAAACCTAAAACTGGATAAGAAAATGGTAACTATAATTCCGAAGAACACATCAATGTCGATACGTGATAAGGTCAATAAAACGGGAACTAGCGTCGGTATGATTCAACGTATCATGAAACAAAACTACCTAAAGACATACAAGAAGCAGAAAATCGTCAAACTAAGTGCAGAACACAAACAACACGCAGCGACAAGGGCTCGAACATTTTATTTAAGACCAAGGCAACGGTTACACATGGCTTTTCAACTTACTACCCAAACGACAGCAAACCCAACGCAGCGGAGCACCCGCTGCTACATAATAAGTATGTTTGGTATTGATGAGAAAGAAGCGAGGTAGATATTAAGTACACTTGTTTTTGACTCATGATAGGTATATACAAAATTATAATAAGATAGGTATAAACAACATAATGATAGGTAAACGTTTTGTATAAAGAAAATAGTATATATACGGTAGGTGGCGAAGGTTTTCTTTCAATCGAGTTATTAGTACGAGACACTGAAGAAGTCTGCACATTGTAGACGAAATACGCGTATCTGTCGAAGATAAGCAAAGGTAGTTGGAATTAAATGGAGATTACTAATTTTTCTTCTAACACTTGTGTGCTTCTTTCCAAAATGGTACAGAAACAGACCAGCCCTAGGACCTGGTAGTTGAAGTTAAACTACCTCTAGTTTTTGCCAGTGCCCATGGCGGAAACTAATGAAAAGTGTTCGATCAAAAATTCGCAAATTCTTAAAAGAATAATATTAATTTCATCCGGTCTTCAAAATGTAGAAGGCAAAACAAAAATCATCCATTTGTTTGAATAAAGCATCATTTTTAATATGATTTGAAAGAAAAATATGTGGATAACTTATTTTCGATACTGCCCTTGCATGATATTTAAAAAAAATTAAGACTCATTGCTCATTTTTGGAAGAATATGCATCGTCAAATATGCAGTGCTTTATTTGGTTGATCAGTATAACCTTAAAGAATTGCTCATGTTTGGAAGAAGGAACAATCTCAACAAAGAGTAAAAAAGCGGGTAAGCGCTTGATTCAGGATTCAGCGTTTTCAGATACAGGAATATGTATCGTAATAAAAGGTCCATGTGCAAAGAATAAAAGAAGGTATCTTTCGAAAGAACTGTTTATGTTTTTGAGATTATTATATATAATGATCCATTTGAAGTAGTTTTTCAACATAATACATTTTTTCATCTAAGATCAGAAGTCTTAGATTTATTCAAAACATACTCATACTTCTCCCATATTCCGGCCAAATGGCCAAATATCAATGTTTGCCTCTTGGAACACAAAATTTTCAGCGTATGGTATAGATGCAACTCAATTAGAATGCTTATTACTGCAAATATGCACACATATTGATAACCTCTAAGTGCAATAAGAATAGAATATTTCTTTGCATCGGAATGTTTCCTAATGCTTTCGAGAATATTTTTGAGTTTCTTTTTCTATTTTTAGATCTAATTGTTGGACACTACCATAGTAGTCGGACAACAAGCAACTACTGTTACCGTGGGCCGCCTGGCAACGCGTAGCAACCGGCTATACAAAAGGCAGTCAACAAACTGCAAATGATTCATTCTGTAAATGGACTTCAAGAAATAAAGATCTCTTTAAATATTGTAACAAGTACAACATTTGGCGACGAGGAAATTATCGTATTCATCGCTTTGGAGGAAGAGCTGCTGTTTTCAAGATGGCAAAATCTGGAAGTGGCGAATTTCAAGAATTCTACCAGCAAATTCTGCGGCAGAACCAGCAGATGGCGGAACAAAACGCTCGTATGATGCAGATGATGGAACGCTTCGGCATTCAAGAAAGCGGTTCCTCCAATCGATCATCGGGTAACCCGGAGTTCATCATCGAATCTCTGGCTTCCAACATCCGGGAGTTCATCTACGATCCAGATAACGGTCTCGTTTTCGACAGGTGGTACCGGAAGTATGAAGACCTCTTCCTCAAGGACGGAGCAAAGTTGGACGATGCGGCAAAGTGCGGTTGCTGTTGAGAAGCCTCAGCGTAATTGTGCACGACAAATACGTCAACTTCGTGCTCCCAAAGCACCCTCGTGAGTTTTCGTTCGAAGAAACGGTGAAAAAGCTGAAAGAGCTGTTCAAGCGTGCGGATCTCTTTGTTCAGCAAGCGGTACCTTTGCTTCCAGTTGACCAAAAATGACGCAGAGGATTTTTTGTCATACGCTGGAACAGTGAACAGGTGCTGTGAAGACTTCGAGCTCAACAACATAACGGCAGATCAGTTCAAAGGCCTGATTTTTATCTGTGGGTTACGATCTTCGAAGGACGCTGACATCCGAACGAGACTCCTATCAAAGCTTGAGGCTAACGCGGAAGGTGAATGCACTCTAGAATCGCTTATTACGGAGTGCCATCGCATCCAAAACCTCAGCAACGATGCTGCCATGGTGGAACAGAAGAAACCGGTTAGCTCAATCTGTGCAGTCCAAGCAGAACAAGCCTCCACCGGTCAAATCCGTTTCCAATGAAAGCAAGAAGACGAAGCTTGATGGTCCCAGAACACCCTGCTGGCAGTGCGGCGCAATGCATTACATCTGCGACTGCACCTACACGAAGCATGTTTGTCGGGATTGCAAGCAAACCGGCCACAAAGAGGGTTATTGTGGCAGTTACACTTCAAAGGCGGCACAAAAGAAGAAGAAGAACGTCAACGGAATATTCTGCATCAACCAGGTAAGCTGCTCTTCAAGACGGAAGTTCCTGACAATGGACATCAACGGGTCTCAAGTCACCCTTCAGTTGGACACCGCGTCTGACATTTCAATCATTTCGGAAAAGCAGTGGGGTAAGAACCTGGGGTCGCCATCACTGACTCCTACTACACGAAGTGCCAGGACAGCATCGGGTAATCCTCTTCATCTACTTGGAGAACTGGAATGTTCAGTCACACTCGGAGGTGTCACCAAAATCGCAACTTTCTACGTGACCAACAGTTCCATCAATCTGTTCGGTCTTGACTGGATAGAGCTATTCCGGACTATGGGACACTCCGCTGTCAGCAATTTGTAACCAGATCCACGTTTCTGCTAGTCAAGACAATCAAATCCAACGGTACAAAGCTGCGTTACCAGAAGTATTCAAGCCTGGCCTAGGACTCTGCAAGAAGATGAAGGCGAAACTCTTTCTCAAGTCCGATGCCAGACCCGTTTTCAAGCCCAAGCGACCAGTTCCTTTCACGTCTATGGCGAAGATCGATGCAGAGCTGGAGCGTCTTCAATCTATGGGTATCATAACGCCAGTGGATTTTTCACAATGGGCTGCTCAATCGTCGCAGTAAAGAAACCAGGAGGAAAAAGTACGAATCTGTGCCGATTACTCTACCGGACTGAATGCTGCTTTGAGCCCAATCACTATCCACTACCGGTTCCTGAAGACATATTCAGCAAGTTAAATGGATGCCGGTATTTCAGTCATCATTGACCTCAGTGATGCTTATCTTCAGTGGAAGTTGACGACGACTCTGAAGCAGATGCTCACCATCAACACTCATCAGGGTCTCTTCCGTTTCAACCGGCTCGCACCTGGTGTAAAATCAGCTCCCGGGGCTTTCCAGCAGCTTATGAACAGCATGATCGCCGGCCTCAAAGGAGTGGATTCATTCCTGGACGACATCTTGGTTTCCAGCAAAACCGAAAAGGAGCACCACGAGTATCTCAACGCATTGTTTCAACGGCTTCAAGCTTACACAGATAAAAAGAAACATTGAATTTTCTGCGTTATCTAATGCACATAAAGGGAGTGCTAGATTTGACAAAAAATATTGGGATATATCGTGTAAATTAAAGCTCGATATCGCCTAAATCGCGTCTATTGTATGAAAGAATTCCAAAAATTGCAAACAATATCGTTGTTTACGCTTGCTTTGGTTTAGAATTAAATGAGGGGAAATTTTACGCGCTTGGTAAAATTCATTATTTTTTTCTGTGTACGGTTTCGTTCTACGGTAAGAAAAATGCAACATTCTTCAGCCGCAGATCAAGTACCTTGGACACATGGTTGATGCCAAAGGTCTCCGTCCTGACCCATCCAAGGTGGAAGCTATCGTCAAGATGCCACCTCCC
This sequence comes from Aedes japonicus, assembly GCA_034211315.2. Taxonomy (NCBI): domain Eukaryota; kingdom Metazoa; phylum Arthropoda; class Insecta; order Diptera; family Culicidae; genus Aedes; species Aedes japonicus. The sequence goes on from JASCZW010006227.1 coordinate 51,272, forward strand.
AAAGATGTCACAACTCTACGTTCATTCCTTGGTGCAGTGAATTTCTACGGGAAGTTTGTCCAGGAGATGCACCAGCTACGACGGCCACTCGACGCACTGCTAAAGAAGGATGCCAAGTTTGTTTGGAATCAGGAGTGCCAGAAATCGTTCCAGCGGTTCAAGGAGGTACTTCAATCGGATTTGTTGTTGACGCATTACGATCCTACATTAGACATCATCGTTGCTGCCGACGCATCGCAGTCCGGTATCAGGGCATGTATTCTTCACAAGTTCCCAGATGGTACACTCAAAGTCATCGCTCACGCATCCCGGTTCTCACTCCCGCAGAGGCAAACTATGGACAGATCGAGAAGGAAGGTCTTGCGTTGGTGTTCGCCGTGACGAAATTCCATCGCATGCTGCTAGGACGCAGGTTTACTCTTCAAACGGATCATCAACCACTACTGCGGATCTTCGGACAGAAGAACGGAATTCCGGTTCACACGGCCAACCGTCTTCAACGTTGGGCACTGACTCTGTTGTGCTACGATTTTGGAATCGAGTACGTGTCCACTACGCAATTTGGTTATGCCGACGTACTATCTCGCCTTATCAACAGTTACGTCAAACCGGAAGAGGGATTTCATCATCGCCTCCCATCGAACTGGAAGATGACGTCGAGGTCCCACTCCGAGCAGCCATTACCTCGCTACCCATGACATTCAACTCGGTACGTGGCGCCACGCTCAGTGCCCTGTTCTCCAACAAGTGATCCAATATATCCAGCGTGGATGGCCCGCCAAACTCGACAGCATCGCCAACACTGCCGTACGCCCTTTCTTCGGTCATCGAGATGCATTGTCGGTAGTGAAGGGCTGCATCATGATGTCCAACCGCCTGGTGATTCCGGAAAATTTTCATCAGAGAATGCTCAAGCCAACTCCATAGAGGACACCCTGGAATGGAACGGATGAAAGCTGCTGTACGTAGCCACATGTACTGGCCGAGAATTGATGAAAACATTGCTGACTTCGTCAAGAGATGTGACAGTTGTGCCACACATTCCAAATCACCACCCAAGGCACCGTTGCATTCGTGGCCACTCGCACAATCTCCTGGGAACGAATTCACATCGACTTTGCTGGCCCACTCAACGGTCTATACTTCCTGGTAGTTGTAGACGCGTTCTCAAAGTGGCCAGAAATTCGTATCGTACGATCCCCGACTACGGCAGTAGTAATCGAGTTCCTGAATGAGCTATGTGCACGCTTTGGTATTCCCAACGTCATTGTTTCCGATAACGGCACCCAATTTACGTCGGAACAATTTGCGGCCTTGTGCAGGAAGAACGGCATTCAACACTTCGAATCTCGCCGTATCATCCACAGTCCAACGGCCGAGCGGAAAGATTTGTGGACACCTTGAAGAGGTCGCTGCGCAAAATCAACGAGGGGGAAAACGTCACGGAAGCGCTCCAGACTTTCCTCCAGGTATACAGGACTACCCCCAGTCGTGTTCTGAATGGCAAGACACCTTCGCAGCAGATGCTTGGCCGAAACATGAAGACCGTCTTGGATCTCCTTCACCACAATCAACCGAAGCCTGTACTACTCAATCATCGCCAGGACGAGCAGTTCAATCGGAAGCACGGCGCAACTCCTCGTGATTTCCGTAAAGGTGACAAGGTCTACGCCAAGGTCTACAGGAGCAACAACAAGTGGCAATGGGCTCCCGGCGTGATCATCGAAGTCATCGGTCGTGTCAACCTACAATGTGCTACTGGACGAGTGGCATGGACGAAAGAAGCTGATCAGATCACACACCAACCAACTCAAGATGCGTTTCAATGAAGAGGAAACAAGTGCAGCAGATTTGACACCACTGGATATTTTGGTGGACATGTTTGGTCTACAATCCCCAAAAGCACCTGAGCCGCACTCCGAGCAACGTCTGAATCAAGTCGAACAGGACTCCATTTGATCAACCTCAAACGTTCATTTCGAGACGCAACCACGGCCTGAAATTGATGTTGAAGAATTGCCAATCGACTCACAATTCGAAGAAGATTCCAGTCAACAAGGACGAGCTGAAGTCATTTCCGAACCAGAAGAAGGCTCCAGCCAAATCGAACTACCTGAATTGGAACAAGAAGAAGATGTCCGACCATCAACCGTTACTGTTCAAGAAACACTATCGATCCGGCCCCAGAGAGTGATTCGGATGCCTTCAAGATTTGAACCATACCTGTTCTGGAAATAAGAAGGGAGGAATGTTGGACACTACCATAGTAGTCGGACAACAAGCAACTACTGTTACCGTGGGCCGCCTGGCAACGCGTAGCAACCGGCTATACAAAAGGCAGTCAACAAACTGCAAATGATTGATTCTGTAAATGGACTTCAAGAAATAAAGATCTCTTTAAATATTGTAACAAGTACAACACTAATGCAAAAAAAAAACCTAATAAAAAAATTAAAATTAAAAAAATTTTCGGCAAATGATTGATTCTGTAAATGGACTTCAAGAAATAAAGATCTCTTTAAATATTGTAACAAGTACAACACTAATGCAAAAAAAAAACCTAATAAAAAAATTAAAATTAAAAAAATTTTCGGCAAAAGTTTGTTCTGCCAAACTTTCCACCCCCAAAAATGCCATAACTCTTGAATGCGACTGCTGTAAATATTTTCCAAAAACAAATTTTTAAAAGTAGTTTATATTATATTCTTTTCATCTATTTCTTTTCTTCTGCTTCACTTCTTCCGCTTCTTTTCTTCCGCATTGCTTCTGGCACTTTTCTCCTTTTGCTTATTTTCTTTCTCTTCGCTTCTTCCGATTCCCTTCCACTTCAATTTATCAGCTTCTTCTTTATATCACAGACAAACAGACAAAACAAATTGTACCGTTTGCACTACAAATCACTCTAACACTCCAGTGCCATCTGTTGAGCACACTGTAAGGGAAGGTCCATTAATTATGTCACGCAGTAATGGGGAAGGAGGGGTTTTGGAAACCGTGACGAACCATAAATTTTTTTTTTATAAAAAGTCAATTTTTGCGTGATATTATTAAAAGACGTTCCCTAATGGGTGATAGAGCTGAACAGATGGCGGTAGTTTGCTTAGAAAACGTGAGAATATCGACTATGGGCGCTATCTCTCGCGATACTACCAACTAAGTAAAATTTGAATTGACCGTTTAATGCGTAATCGATTAGGAAACTGTTAATGGGATGTATGTTTGTCTATGTTAACATATATAATATATTTAAAAGTTATTTACTTCAATTTTTTTTAGCAATAACTACCAATTATATTGTATCTTCAAAATGTGCGACATTTTATGCCCAAAAAGTCATCTCTAAAAAGTTTTCAGATACAAATTGAAATAAATATATTGCACCAAAATAACTGTTTATTAGGTCCCACCCTAAGGATAGTCTAAAAAACTTTTTATAAACGGTACGTACATGAGACAAAAGTTAAATATTCAGCAAAGTTTCATGAAATTAAAATATCTACAATTCTGAAGAAGCAAGAACCCATCTAAATCATAAGAATAAAAAGTTATTTTTTGTTATTATGAACATGAATGTACCATTCTAGTCACCACTTTCTTTCTGCACTTAGATAGATCCTATTTTTGAAATTAAATCTTTCAAAGGCATCATGTATATAAAGTTAAAGGTTTTCGTGTTATCTATTCTTGTCGTGTTTTTGTCGATTTTTGTACATGAATACCGTAGTGCCCTGTTGAAGTATTACCCTTCTGAGAAGGCGTATCTTAGCAAATATCACTGAAAATTTAGGTCTCACTCGTTTCGAAAACATGGATTTAATATTTTCTTAATGGATCGTATTTTTTATGAATCTGGGGAATGCTATCATAACGTATCATTATGTGTCTTAAAATAAACTCTAAAGCGCTGTCGTGAGATACAATCTCATACTCAAGAATCAAGTATTTTTTCATGAGTCATCTAGTGAAATCAAGCTCGGATTCTGTAACAGCTTTTTCCAAAAATACAGGATTAAATCCCGTGTCAGAAACATTTAAAACACTGGATAACAAAACGTGGTTGCACCATAGACTAGCTCTTAGACCAGACGGTCCCGACCAAATACAATTTTTTTCTTGGCTCAGTCAGTACTAGCACATCAGTCTTAAGTTTAATAATGCGCCCCTAATAATGAACTCACACGAATACACTCTCAAATATTCTGTCAAAATAACACAGCAAATCAAAACAAAGGCGCAAATATGTATAGCAAGGTGCTGGCTTCAAGGTGTACTTCGGACCAAGGGGTTCTACAACAGTGAACCAATTTCAAATCGCTAGTTGCATATTGATTGTTGGTTGCACTCCTTTTTTTCAATTACGTTTCGAGTCGAAATACAAGATTTGTCTGTGAACCTTTTTCATCGTTTTTCGAAGACGCCTTTTTCGGGCACAGCAGGTTGTTTTCGATTATTAAAACTTTCAACGTGTTTTTATCAAAACAGCATTTTCGGAATTTATGGCGGTGATAACTCAAAAACCAATTATTCGATTAAGCTGAACCTTATAGGATTTCCTCATTATATTATTACCTTCTATATGAATTAAAAATTATTGTAATATTTTATTATTAAATATGGAAAAATGTGATAAAATGGCGGCAAAAATGTGGATTTTTAGGTTTTCGAATCGGTTGTGTCAATACCTTCACCGAAAATTAATTTTAGTTTATATTACGAAATCGAAGGTAGAACTAACAAATCTATTTGTTGTTTTCTGCAACGAAACTGATTTGTACTTATTATGAAGATACATTTGTAATTAATAGCACACTCGCAACTGTCAAAAGCAAGAAGCATTTGTTGACACAAAAAAAAAACATTCGTTAATTCTACGAAAACATGGCGAAGAGCTACGATTAAAAATAAACGTCTGGTGGTTACATGAAGGACTGGCAGATCTACGTTATCGACTTGAAATGTAACTGACAAAAAAAGCAACCACGTTGAGTTGTCCAGCGTCTTTTTAATGTTTCTGACATGGGATTCGAACCTGAATTCTTTGAAAGTGTTCAGGATCCGTGGTTGATCTCACTAGGCCATGCTGACTCGTTAGAACAAGCTTGATCAATGAGCATGAAGTTATAGCTTTCGACAGCGCTTTAATTTTTATTTTGGGATAGATAAATTATTCCCGCTCATACCGGCAGCAACACCATCATGCATGAGTACGGTATAAAAGAGAAATAGCGACTGGTTGGTCCACACGAAACTCATATCGTGCATTTTCAAAAAGGTGTAATGATAGCATTTCACCAGATAAAAAGCATTATGAATGTTTCATACAATACGAGACATTTGTTCTATGTAAAAAATCCATGTTTACAAAACGCGTGAAAGCTATTTAACAAAAATAAATTCTCAGTGTTGTTCCGCAATATTTGGTTATCGGGCGTAGCGTTTTGCCTATTGTTTCGGTAGCCTTCGTTGCGCGAGTGATCGAGCGAGCATGAGAAGTCGTCGTTCGTCGGGTACGATGGGTCAGTGGTGAGGTACATAATTAATTGTGATCCAAATTATTCGTTCGCCACGCTCATTGGGCCATCTTATCTTTGAACAAATAAACCACTGTCCCATTTTGTAAATGACAGCGGCATTCGTGCTGTTGGTGTAAATCGGTCCAAGTTGGCTCTCAGGCGTTGAGGTCAATTTCCTTGTTTTCCTTATGAAATACCACTAGCACACTCTGTGAGTGGCCCCAATAGCATCCTTACCGTTGGTTTAAATTGGTTCAAATCGTAAATCGGGTCACATTTTCAAATGGCAGGGTAATAAAACATCAATAAATACGAAAAAAATTAGTAATAAAACTATGTGAAATCGCCACTTAATTATGAAACATTGTGCCAACGATAACATAACGATTCGCACTAGAAAAACTTAAAATTGTCATTAAAAATTGATGATTCACTTTCAATTACTCAAAAGCGATCGGCAAAACTTTCAAAAAAGTAATGAAATTAAGTATAAATGCAATAATAAGCTTGAAGGTTTCCGTCATAACAATAAGTTCTAGCGGTAAACATTTGACAACATACTTCAAACACTTGAAATCTTTTATTGCTATTTTAAGTTTTTTAGTGCGAATTGTAAATTTTTCGTTGGCATAGTGTTTGATGATTTAGTAGCAATTTTGTGAACTTTCAATGCAAAATGTTAATTAATAAGTGCCAGTATATATTTTAGTCATTTAAAATATTTCACTTGACCGCTTATCGTTAACCAAAACGAACCCAGCTGCTACCCAATCTGGTAATCCAAAATCCCAGTGATTTCTCTTGGAAGTGCAGTGGACTCCTCGGCTTCCAATGAAGAGAGTATCACGTAAACATATTCCTACCCTTCCCTTACTTGACCTGCATTCGGGTGGGGCAGGCGCCGGTATTGCTTTAGTTTGCGATCATCAGTTTGGTTGGTGCTCTGTGAAATAACAGCTGATCTGGCAACAACGAAGTAGCAACCTCGGGTGGTCAATCATGCTCATGCTCATGATTATCGAGCTTTTCAGCCCTGATCTGGTTCATCTCCCGTCGTAGTCACTCAAATACTTTTTGGGTATTTTCGTAACCTGTCCGGGGTGAGATTCGAAGTCGTGTCTTTGCAACGTGTTATTCTTTTGAGAAACGTCTCAAGCTCATCACAGAGCACAAAGAGGGGGTACTTCCAATTAATATGTCGTACAGGTTCTCAACAAACATTGCTCAATTAAAAATGACTCAGCAAAAAATATTTGTACTCTCATTGTACATTCTTCAAGTATCTCCGAACTTATTGAACACCCTGTTGAAAATAGTGGAAAACAGTTATGCATGACTTATGCGAACAACGAAGTAAGCTTTGAAAATTGCATAGAATACACCAAATTCAGTAGATCCAGTGATGCATAAATTGGAAGAAACTCTAAACCCAATAGACGTATGTTCTGTACTCAATCATGTTTCCAAGAAAACCCATTATCTCTCAATTGCTAAACTTTGCCACAATTAGCCAAATGTTTCTATCGATACTTACCGATGATCACATCTAAATACCCCCATAGTCATACATTCTCTTCAACGATCTAAATAATTTGACTTCTATAGTAGCTAGCAGTTCCGATTGCAGAAAGTCCTCATCATAATCCCCACCAGAGTCCAGTTGACTTTAGCCTTTGGAAGCAAAGCTCAAACAGTTCTCATTTCAAGTTAATCTTTCACTTTGCCAAAGTGCCAACCGTAATCCTGTAAAATTGCACAAAAATAAAACCAAACGAGCTCCTTCGCCACGACTGCTGCTGTTGGTGTGGCACACGACACCCCAAGTAGGATAGCAGCGCAGCAGCAGGTCCAGCAGAGTAGTAGCATCAGCCAGCCATAGGGAATGAGCTCGTTTGTTTTCTAATTGAAACACAGAGAACCCAGTCAGCACGATACACACGGGCTGATGTTGCTGTACTTCGAGCGAGTAGCACAATCCGAGGGCCATTGAAATAAGAAACGCACATGGACACAAGTGCCATCGCTAAGACCAACTCTCTTCAAACTGAGTATCTGCCGTCTGTCACAGTGGATGGAGGGCATGGCGATGAAGGACGATACCGGCAGGTTCGAGGCGAAAATCGAGTTACCCTAGTAGCAACTGCAAGAGTGGGACGTCGGGGAGAAGCAATTTTACAAAACATTTCACACAGATTTAATTTATGGATAATTTATTGCACCTCGACCATAAGTAGCAGTCCGGGCGACAAAACACTGGAAATTGTATTTATGTTTGTAAGTATGTATGCGTGTGTGTGAGTGTGTGGGAGGGAGAAAGTTTCTCACCGTCCGTCAACCATATTGTGTCAAGATCTAGCGTCACTAGATTTCGGCTGCTACTTTCAGGACTGTCAGCAGCAGCTTTAGGGTAGGTGGTGTGGTTTTTGGTCAAGTCGTATATTTCTCTTCCTTAAATACTGGTTGCAATTTTTACCATTCCATTAAAACACAAATTCCCACTTGATCGTATTAAAACCGTCTGGTAAACGACCTCTCTAAAATCTTCGAACCCCTTCCGAATGAAACCAACTCCCAAGACGGAGTCCACCGCCCTGAGCGGAGAGCAGTGGTCATAGATTCGTAAAATAAAATTAAATGCATGAAAGATTTGGTGTATCCAACCATTCCGACACTATGCTGCTTTGTATGCAAATTTTAAGCACGGCATCCCATTTGATGAGTAAAATATTGCGTGCCTTCCTGGGTGTGCTGAAGCGTGTAGCCAAAAGCACATCAGAGCGAAGGCGTCTTTCGGTGGTTTTTCTTCAACTCGCTTGCGTTTGCTGGCTGGTGTTTTGGATAACTGTTCAGGGGATGAAATGGCGAGCTTCTGCGTCCCCGCTCACCCGGCACTTCGATCATGAAGCTTGAGCCCTCGACCCAATAGCAACTTCGACTGGATTAAAATTAAATTCCAAATTTTAATACGCTTTTTCTGGGGGAGGGTTTACTGTGGCCAGTTGGGTAGGTGGAACATTCAAAGTGTAGGATCTGGAAATCCAATTTAACGCCCCAATACGATGTGGAGAGGAGACAATCGGTTGGAATGATGTCGCTTGGTCTCACGCTGTTTCGTTGCGATACCTAGATGCCATTTATGCAGTGTTACGGATACTCTGTGGCTATTTCAAAGATTCAAATTGAATTTCTCTCTGTTTACTCGAGCTTAGCCAGTGGATGGACATATAACAGTATCCTTACAGAGGGAAAGCCCAGCTTACAATTTATGTCAGCCGTTTTAAATGCATAATAATCTGCTCGTTGTTATGAATCGTTTTTTTTCCTTTGATGTCATCTACCAAAGCCCCTCGGATAACCACAGTTCTCAAAGGCAAACCGCTTTGTGAGATTTCACACAGCAATGAACACAGCGAGCTTGGTAAATTAATTTCCTAAAAATCAACAAAATAGAATCAGATGTCACTAAACGGAAAATTAAAACAGATCCAAAACCAGAAGGTTCGAACTTCAGAGTCCTCTCGGTTTATCTCCGTCGTTTACGCTTTGAAGCTCCGGGTGGAGAGGTTCAGCAGCTAATAATACCAATTTAATTGTGGATGCCTAAAAAAAACGGCCTCGAAACGAATTCTCCCTCGTCGAATCGTACTGATCTGTTGCACTAATTCCTGATTATGGCGGCGATAAAATGCAAAATCATGACTTGCTTGGTTTTTATTTTTTTCTTCCATTCTCGCTAATCTTTCAAAAAACTCTTACGGATTGTTTCATCTTTGCTGCAGCTAGGTTCTTGCGGTAGCAGTTCCTCTCGATGCTTGCCTAGTTTCTGGCTTTTGACTTCAGTTGCTGTGCACAAGCGTGTGTAGGTAATCAGGAGGGTGGGAAAATCTTGAGTATAATTTTGAGCACTCAATTGATGGCGAAAGTCGACGCGGATCACAGTAAGGCGTCCATTTTAGGGTTTTCGAAAACGACGTGGAATTGTATTCACAATTGAGCTGGTTTTAAATCATAATTATTCATTCTGCTCTTTAACAATCATTGTTAAAGATCGTGTCAACAATCGTATTTTGTTACAAGGTTGGTTTCAAAATAATATTTTTAATTTGATGGTAAGCTACATTTAGCATCATTATGGGCCTGGTTTCGAAAATAAGTCTGCAGTGTATCTTCTGATAAGCTTGTTTTTTTTAATAAATAATGAATGCACTTAAATGACAAAACCATATATAGGTAAGGCCTGTACTCGAAAGAAATGCACCAGACAAAAGTGTTCGCCAAAAAACTATTTAAGTTGGATTTTCTTGAAACTTTCATAGAATTCATAAGCACATATGGATTATGTTTCGGCATAATTACTTTATTGAATTTCATTTCCATCGCTGAAAGCTCGCACTTTTCCTTAAAACCCCTTATTACATTTCATGCAATGGTGGAGCCGACCTTTTTGGTCGCTTTCATCCATTCTTTCTTCAACTCCAGCTCGTTCTTATTCACCTTGGACGATTTTCAAACTTTGGCCTTCATTATGGCCCAAAATCTTTCCATCGGACGAATATCTGGTGAATTTGGGGGGTTAGCGATTTTTGGTACAAAAACAACGTTATTGTGTCTGCACCAATCTAGCGTCGATCGCGCGTAATGGCATGATGCCAGGTCCGGCCAAAATAATGTCTCGCCTCCGTGGAACTGTAGGAAGCCAACAGACGCTTCTGGAGGCACTCGGTGCGGTAAATTTCGCTGTTGACGGTACCCGTTGTGATGTACGGTTTACTCAGTTTACCGCATTGGCATATGGCCTACCAGAGCAAGTATGTATTTATTGGCGAATTTGTCCACTTTCTTCTTCCCTATGTCTTCCGAAACATCAAACCGTGATTTGACAAAGAAGCTGCTTTGCGTCTGCCTTGATGTAGGCTTCGTCATCCATAACCACACACATCGGTTTCGTTAACTACTCTCGATACAGCTTCCTTGCACGGGATTTGGCCGCCGTGTTTTGTTGATCACGCCGGTTCGGTGCCTTGCGGACCTTGCATACACGAATCCCAGCTCGTTTCATGGTTTGCTGAACGAACCAGGCGGAACACTTCAGAGCCGCGTCGCGAATCAAAAGGTTCGGATTTCACTTGAAATAATCCAACACCTTCCGGGCCTTCACAGGGTCAGCTGTCTTCTATTTTCTTCCACTTCCAGAGACACAGTTGTATGGGTGAATCCCTGTTGTCTTCCGATCCATCTCATGGTCGCAGTCAGATTTTCCATGACGGCGCGCAAAATTCTCCGTCGATTTTCTTCTTGTTTCGATGACATCTCAATAAACACTAAACCGATTGTTATGAAATTTTGCACATGTAAATCCAAACTAGTTAAACCCAGATTTTAATCAATTTTTACTCACGGACAAAAAAGTTACACACGGATAAAAATGGTGCATTTTTTTTCGAGTACAGACATTACATGAGTTTGACGGTATAAATCTAGTGGTACAGGGAAATTAGGTCCGAACTCCATTAGGCCGAATGGGTCATTGGACTGACATAAGAATGGAATCTTGAACTTAGTGAAAACCACCGAGACTTTTATGGGAAATTTTCCCTTCTTTCAATCATGTTTTTTTACGTAAAGGGTGTATTCTATAAAAATGGCACACACATATATACTCATCAAAATTAAACTGATTATCGGATTTTCTTGAAATTTTCAGGGAATGAAGAACTAGCTGAGGAAGGTCCATTAATTACGCCACGCAGTAAGGGGGGAGGGGGGGTTTCGGAAAATGTGACGATCCATACAAAAAAATTTGAAGGTCCATACAAAAAATGAGAAGGGGGGGGGGGGGTGGGGGGTTTATAAAAAGTCATTTTTTTGCGTGACGTAATTAATGGACGTTCCCTAATGAGTTTTGATTTACAACATTTGTTTTATTCAATTTTGTCTCCCATTCCGAATGCCCGCACCTTCCTTTTTACTCCACCCATCAAATTTTTGTACAACCGATTTTCCCAGTGTTTTTGTTGTTTTTACCCAAATTTTCTTCAATTCTAGCTCTGTTTTTATAGTTTTGGGATGTTTGCGAAGTTCCGTTTTCATAATTGCCCAGAATTTTTCAATTGGACGAAGTTCCGGTGAATTTGGTGGGTTCATATCCTTTGGCACAAAATTGACTCCGTTGGCTCGGTACCACTCCAATACGTTTCGAGCCTAGTGGCAGGATGCTAGATCAGGCCAAAACAGAGTTGATCCTTTGTGCTTCTTAATGAATGGCAAGAGACGCTTCTTAAGGCACTCTTCCGTGTAAATCGCACCGTTTATTGTTCCGGAAGTGATGAAGGGAGAACTTATTTCACCACATCCGCATATAGCCTGCCAGATTAGAAACTTCTTTGCAAATTTCGATAGTTTCTTCTTTCGAACATCCTCCGGAACATCGAACTTCGAGTTGGCAACGAAATATTCTTGCCCAGGAAGTTGACGGAAGTCGGCCTTGACGTATGTTTCGTCATCTATCACGATGCAACCGGATTTGGTGAGCAGCTTCGTGTAAAGTTTCCGGGCGCGGGTTTTCGCAGTGATGTTTTGTTTTTCATTCCGGTTTGGGGCTTTTTGCACTTTGTAAACATGTTACCCAGCACGCTTCATGGTTTTCTGCACAAAACCGACTGACACCTTAGACTTTTTAGCGACATCTCGAATTCACATGTTTGGACGGTTCTTGAATTGTTGTACGACTTTCCTGGCCATTTTACTGTCCATTGGACCACTTTTACGACCACTCCCTTCCTTCCTTTGGACACTCAGACGCTCCTTGAAGGTTCTTATTACACGAGACACAGTTGTATTTGCAATTTCAAGCCTTTTAGCAATCCACCGGTGGGACGCCCCTGGATTTTGATTGTGAGTGCACAAAATTTTCTCACGGACAATTTCTTGTTTCGACGACATGACTGGAACTACTGAATGTTTAACCATGAAACTTGGCAGATGTAAATAATACACTATGGATAAGATCTACTCAAATTTCTAGGTTTTTTACTCATACGGTTCAAAAGTTAGAGAAGATTTTCTGTGTGCCATTTTTATCGAATACACCCTTTAGGACTACGTCTTTGTTTTCAATACAGGGGTACACGTTGCGAGTACCAAAATTTGGAGTGTCACGAAAACCGGTAAGGTTTTGAACAATAATAGCTCATTTCACGATGATTTTTGAATGAAATGTTTGCACCAATTGATCGAAACATTATTGACTTTTAACATTTAATTATTTAAAATAACGCAAATATAAGGTGATAACTACTATACGCACAATACTTTCCTATCACACACTTCGAATTTAAGTAAGGAACGTCTCGTACGTGTCAGTGTACGATATATAAGTGAGATACCTAAAAATTTGCTGCATGGTGTCCGTACTCAGGCCGGATTTTGGTCTTAATCAGATTGTATTGCGAGAAAACTCGCTCTACCACTGCCGAAGAATGCGGAGTTAGTAGAAAGTTCGCAATGAACTTTCTTGGCCAGGGAAAAGTCAGTTTAAAACACAGCAGTTTGCTCCAACAAGTTTCCAAGTCATCCGATTCTTAGACCTCAATGTCCTTGTAGATGATTGCCGTCCTCAGTTCACGAAACTCATTCTCGCTAGCAAATTTCTCACCGCTTTTAAAGATGTTCGGATAATGTTCACTAATCGAGTTGAACTCCTTCGTAGTGTGCAGTTTCTTGGGATCAACGCTCAGTGCACTAAACAGAACTGGATCGATCGGATCAAAGCGCTGTTCTGTTTTATCAACTTAGTATAGAAAGCACAACAAATCGATTAGAAAATCTCTTTCCTGGTATCATCGAGAGTTGCGAATCAAAGCATTTCTCCTGCTGCTACCCCAATATCTATATATCCGACTTCTTACGAAGATATTTCTCAAAATCAGAAGTCAGATCCGTCCGGTTTTTTAGGTAATCAGCCTCACAAATATTTGCAAGGAGAACCATTAGCGAGACTTCAGTTGATTGTACATGTAACCTTGACCTTCTGACTGGAAGATACGGTTCGCTTTGTTGATTAGGCACAATAGGTAGATCACGAAGTGGAGAAGTGGCCATATTTGTTTGACAGGGAATGCACTGTGCGGTTTTATTGTTGTCGCAGTTAGGTTGGAACGAGCAAAACAACATTAGCTCCAAAAACCGTTCCAAATTCCTTTTGACAACTGACTCCAACGACAGCCAGAAAACTTTCAAAGGCTTAAATTTCTTCAACTGTTCCAGGTACAATTGAAGCTTTTGTCATGCGTACCTTGCACAAAAAGCGAGTATATTTGATAATTATCAAATGAGGACAGTCAAGTTTCAGGAAATTCTTGACGGATCGCTCAGAACCCCCAAAGCCAACAAGCGATAATCCAAAGCCAACAAACCATTTTTTTTTTGTAATCGGTGACATCGATCTAAAATTTTTTAACAATTATGTATAGGTTTTTGCGCTGCTAGATGATATTAGGGATAACAAAACATCTCATTCGAAATAACTTTGCTTCAAATAGCAAAAATAACAGCATTTTCCCTTCCCACAATTCCTTCGCGGGAATTATAAGTAGATACTTTAAGATTGGAAGAACTGTATTTTTGTAGAAATCCCAGCAATCTCTTGAGAATCGTGATGGAATTATTGAAACAATTTCGGGATAACTAACCAAAGAATGCTTGACGAAATTCTAAAGAAAATTTTAAAAATAATTCTACCTTATGGAATTTTCAATGTTAAGAATTGAATATATAAGAGATTATGAAATTCGTAGATTTCTTCAGAAGTCAAGATTTTCTCCAATAATTACGTCAGGAATTACCTTACACTTTTGTGTAGTTCATTCAGGTGTCCTCAAGGAATTCCTTTAGAAACACAAAACTTCGCAAGTTCCGGGATTTTTCCAAAAAAACATCACAAGAATGTTTTGAAAAACTGCCAATGAAAGGCCAAAAAAAAAGAATGCCTAGAGCTTTGCGAACAAATTGCGAACTTATTGGCAAAAATCCATGTAAAATTCAACATACTATTCATTTATTTACACATAAACAGAGCCTTCTGAGAATCACAAATGAAGTCTATGTAGCAAACGAAAAGTATGTGTAGCCACACAAAGTTGTTGTTTGTACACATAGAAGGTATGTGTGTTACAAATAAGTATAATTTGTGGATTAAATTGCAAAACTTCATCTGTAAGATACATAGATATTATCATTGCCTTCTTATCAGTGTAAAATGTACTTATTTTTCCAACTTAAGGTTTTTGCGTGGACCATAAACTGCCAAAAATCTCAAAAACCTTGGTTTATCACAATAATCTGTAATCTTTACATACAAATATCTGCATGAAACCAATGAAAGAAATTTGTGTCAATCTAGATAAACCTCTGTATGTGGCAACCCTGCTTGCGAGTTAATTCAGTCGTGTACTATGCCAAACTCGTGACAAATTTGAAGGAAAACATGTATGATCCAGTTGGCAGCCATATCACAATATGAAGTACATATATATCTATAGATATATAAGGTGTGGTTTAGTATTTAGTATCAGAACAAACATTTAGTATTGGAACAAACACTTTTGATTCTTACAGCGACCCTAGTGGTTGGCTTTGTAAACTATGATATCATATGTGTTTCCTTTAACAATAACAACATCGGAAGTTTCCTTTCGCGGTGCAGTTCGAACGTGTTCGTGGTCTGAGCCAAGACTTGCAAAAGTGTTGGGTTTTCCCCGAAATGCTGTGTGGCGTGTTTTGGAAAACTAAAGAGAAACTTCGTCGACAGATCGCAAGCCTCAAAGCAAGCGTCAAGCGGGTACTGTCAACCGTCAATTGCGGATAACAGATTAGGCAAGGCATCTGTAGCTGCAGTAGGAAGACCAAGGATTTCATCACTCATAAGACATTTAATTTGGAACTGTACAGAACGGAATGTCTCCAAAAGCGAATATTACCATTCATCAATCCCACGATAAACCTGTCATGTTTTGGCCAGATCTTGCAAGCTGTCATTACAGTAAAACAGTGTTACAGTGGTATGAAACCAATGGGATTCAGTTTATACCGAAAGAACGCATCCCACCAAAATGTCCCCAGCTCAGCTGATAGACAGATTTTGGGCTATTATGAAGAGGAAGCTGAAGGTGAATGGCAGTGTCGTCAAAAGCATCAACGAATTGAGAACCAAGTGAAATAAAACTGCCAAAACGATGGATGAGAATAATGTTCGCCGGTTGATGAAACGTATTTCGGGAAAACTTCGCAAATTTCTTCGAAATCGAGATGATTTTGTTTTCTCTTAAGTTCACATAAATTAGAGCATTTTAGTTGAAACAGAATACTATTTTTTAATGAATATCCGAAACAAGCGCAAAAGTCTATGTTCCAATTCTAACTGGGCCACACCTGAGTAAATGATATCGATATATATATAGATGATATTGATATGACGCAACGTTGTTTGTAAAAAATCCGAGATCAAAATGTCTATACAAGCAGAATGATATTTTTCGGAGTAGAACCATCTTTCACACTTAAAACTCTTTTGAGGGCTACTATTCCGATTTTGAGAGAGTGTTTTACTGATTTATTATAACACTTTGCTCATTGTATCCGCATCAAACCTAATCTATTCGTAGCAGCCCACTGGTTGCCTGCTCGTTATGGTATACCTATTACAGTTATAATCCTCTTATAACAAGTTGTTCAATTTTGAGAATGTTTTCTTCAAATTCCAATCAGTGCTTGGTAGTTTTTGGGTTCGTTTAAGTGCGTTAGATAGAGTCCCTACCTTTTAAAAGAAATCAAATAATTTTGAAAAAGTGAATCCTAGAAGGTTTGAGCTGTTCAGTGGAAAACCTGTAACTTTAAATTAGATGAACTACCTCCCAACTACCCTTGCTTATCTTGACAGATACGCGTTATTAGTACGAGACACTGAAGAAGTCTGCACATTGTAAACGAAATACGCGTATCTGTCCAAATAAGCAAACGTAGTTGGGATTAAATGGAAAATACTAATTTTTCTTCTAATTTCTAGTTTGAAAAAGTGTTTTAAAGTGAAAATGGCAGGCAGGGTTGCGGCTTATCATTTTTGACTCAGGCATATTCATTTGCCAATATCTCCTTTCAGAGGGTCGATTTGATAATATAATGTATGATAAACTTGTAGTACAATTTTGTCTTACAGTACATTGCTCTAACTCCTATATCTTCGACATGAGAGCGTATATTCACAGTGATCTTCACGATGATAATCGCGTGATCTTCACCGCGAATATCATCGCGAAGATCACTGCGAATATACGCTCTTATTCTTCAGATATAAGAGATAGAGCTATGTATTGTTAGACTAAGTTGTAGGTCTACTCAAGCACCATAAGTTCATCATACATTATATTTTGAAATTGAGCTTCTGAGAAGAGCTATCGGCAAATGAATATGGATAAGTCAAAAATGATAAGCCGCAACCTTGGTGGCAGCATATGGCTGCGAAGAATCAGAAAATGGAAAATGGATAAGTCAAAAAAATCTTAAAGCTCTCAAGGTTTTGAATAATTTGTTTTGAATGAGTTTGTTTGCATGTTTTATTTTTTCACGCAATGGTCAAAATAAAAATTTTGGAACTTTTCAGTATTAACACTCAAAATTGTGATTTTTTTTTAAAAAAAGCCATACGATTAATTTTTGCCCAAAACGGAAAATGTAATTTGAATGAGGACGAAAAGTTGTTGCGGTCTGGAGTTAACGCCGAAAACAAACCGTGTAAAAAAAACCGTGCATAAAAAGACCTTACTGTATGTGGATGAATTGGGGTAAACGGGTCAGACACACCATGAAATTATCCCTGTTACCTTTTTAAATGTGATTTGTGTAAAATGTATGCATTTTCACTCAAAATATGTTGTGGAGATTGGAACTATATGAGTAGAATGAAGAAAAAACAACAATATAAGGGATATTAGGGCAAAATGGGCTATCTACAAGATCCAAAACCACGCAAAGTCGCTGCAAATTACTTCTATGCAGATATGCTGTGGGATTTGTACTTTTCTAGCGAAAATAATTTGTGCCGATTGCTGTTGTTCGGAAAGTAACATGAAGTAACAAATAAAAGGAAAGAATTTGAGTAAAACGGGCCAGACTCATTGGCGTAACTACTGGGGGTGCCTAGGGGGCCAGGCCCCCTCCAGAATTCTGTAGGCCCCTCCCCAGGATTTTCCCAAATATATTTCTAATTTGAAATGAAACACTATTCATAATCTCTACGGAATTGTAAGGTTTTTTTTACCAGTTTAAGTTGTTATTGTACTTTGCTTCCTTCAGAATTAGTTACTTGTTCAAATTAACTAGAAAAGTGCGCATATCCTCTTCTCCCCACTTTTCACTTACCCCACTTTACCTTATAGGATAAAAAGTTGGTACATTTATCCAGAAAACCAAAGTTAACGACAATTAGAACCATGAGAATTTCGATATATCAACATGTCTGTTAAAATGTTTTGAAGTTGGAAATGTGTGCTCAACATCATGGGATCCCAGTAGTGAACAGTAATTTTTGCTTTTGAACCAAAGATGCAAAGAGAAAGTATCGAGATAGCATTCGGCAGGTTATAAAATTGAATAGAAGTAGTTTGAAATTGAACTTAGGGCTTTTGTTAAGCAGTATTTCGAAGCAAACGCACACACTTTTGCCACACATCTCCATGCGAAGAAGGTCACGGATACGCCACCTTGACTGGCAAAAATGTATGCGCTTGACCGTGCTCAAACACCGAATAGTTCTAGCGATGTGAAAAATCTGTTTTCACACTCCCTAAAAACCACATGTGATGGAAATAAATTTCCAATTAGAGGTTTTAAAACCACAATTTCTCATTTTTTTCTCGTCGTTGTTTACTTAACAACCTCGGAGAAGAACCCGGTAAGGTGTCGTATGCTTATCTTCTTAACAGCATGTTTTGATGGAATTGAATAAATACACTACTAATTATGTTTTTTTATATTGCGTTTGCTTCGAAATACTGCTTAACAAAAGCCCTACGCCTTAGCTCTAAATAATTCTGAATTCTACTAATTCAATTCTATTAATATTAAAACCTGTAGACTCATATCTAAAATAATAGCGACAGTAAAATGTACAGAGCCTGTAAAGTTGAAACATAAGATTTAAAACACTTTTCTATGTACGTATACCTCGCATATCGTCCATCGTGTGTATTATAATTTTATTATTCAAGAAGGTATTACAGTAGTGAGTATTATGTAGAGGCGCATTTTTGAATTCACGATATTTTTTTCTCTTGTAGGATTAATTTAGTAGAGTATAGACTCTCCAGATTGATTAAAACTTAAGCTTTCGAATGTCCATAAGCAAAATATGGAGATAAAAGTTTATTCATCAACGATAATATTTTCGCAAATGTAGTTTTAGGAGTAAGGTAAACATATAATCAGGTAAATTTCTGAAATCCTAACATTTGTTGGGGTTGACTTTATATTTATTCTTAAGATTTCTTTAAAGAATTTGATTTTCAATCAAAAGGATCTATTTTTGGCTGTAATAGTTCCTAGTAGTGTACCGGGATGTAATGTTAGCCTAGCTCCTTCATTCGGTCTATGTACCAAATATGTCATTTATTCAGCTATAATCAACAAAATCATGTTCCTATCATGATGACCAATGCATTTTAAATCAATTGAGATATATTAATCAATAGATAGTTGTTCACTTCTGCGTAATTTTTGATTTCCGCAACTTTTTAGACATCATGATTTCACTGGTTAAGCTGACGCAATTATCACCACAATCTTCGGATGATCGGATAAATCGCATGATGCAGGCTAGATGCAAAGACAATAGTCATACTATATAAACTAATTGTTTACAAAAATAAAATAACAATGATTTAACAAGAAAACCATAGACCCAATGTTAGGGACATATTTTTTTATATGTTCCCTTCTGTGGCCTGTTTTATTAATAACGTAGTAAATATGTTGTTACTGCTAAAATTTACATGGAATTTAAAAGATTCAAATGTATATTTTTTAATTGTCTCATGTTAAGGAGTGTATCGAAAAGTAGTTATAAACATTCGATGCGTTATTACGCATAAACTACTGTATATATTTTTAGCGTGTAAGCGCCATTTGCTTTGTTTACATGTCAAAAATGATTATTCGGTTCATTCATTTCCGTTGATAAAGTTGTATTCAAAATGTCGCGAATTGAATTTGAGACTAAAAAGAAAATTCTGCACACTTGGTGCACCGAAAAGGGTGTTACTTACAACCAGATTGCGAAAAGAGTAAATGTTCACCCGGCAAGTGTAAAACGCATCATCGAAAAGTTTGGTAAGGAGTGCTCCCTCAAGGATTTACCAAGAAGTGGCCGGAGACCCGGCTCCAGCAACCCCGATTTGGACCAAAAAGTTGTGGATTATATTCAACGGAACAAATCTTTCTCTACTCGCGATCTAGCCAAGAAGTTCAGGGCCAGCATCGGAATGATTCAACGAATCAAGGGCAGGAATGACTTGAAGACGTACAAAAAGCAGAAAGTGCCCAAGCAAACTCCGAAACAAAAGTCTCGTGCCAAAACCAGGGCTCGAAAGCTGTACAGCTGCATTTTGGACAATGTCGACCAGTGCATTTTGATGGATGACGAAACATACGTTAAAGAAGATTCAAGAACGCTACCGGGGCCGCAGTTTTATACTAAATCTGTTGGGGAACGTGTGCCAACCGCAGATACGACTGTTGCGATGGAGAAATTCGGTCAGAAGGTGCTCATTTGGCAAGCTATTTGCACATGTGGCTTGCGTTCTTCAATTTTCTATACAAAAGGAACTATAAATGCTGAGATTTATCAAAAGGAATGTTTGAAGAACAGGTTGCTGCCATTGTATAGAAAGCACCAGTCCCCTCCTCTCTTCTGGCCAGATTTGGCATCGGCACATTACGCCAAATCCACTCTACAGTGGCTGACGGAGAATAACATCAAGTTCGTAGAAAAAGACATCAACCCACCAAACTGTCCCCAGTTGCGACCGATCGAACGCTATTGGGCAATAGTCAAGCGTATATTTAAGAAGGATGGTACAGTGTCCCAAAACATGACCGATTTTAAGAAAAATTGGGCAGCGGCATCCAGGAAGTGCACAAAGGTCACTGTGCAGAATTTGATGGCAGGTGTCAAATCAAAGGTACGGGCATTCTACAGAAATGAACATGATGACTAGTTTTTCCGTTTGGATCTTTTGTAAACATGTTAAGCTATAATAAACTGAAATAGTATGTTAATTTTAACCATGTTTTCATGCCTATTTTATTATTTGGAAGTTTATAACTACTTTTCGATACACTCCTTAACACAAAGCAAACGAACTAAATCTGCTTGGAGTGAATAAAAATGTTTTCATTATTGTATGGCGGATAAATTATACGTGGAAATAAGTGTTTTAATGTAGTTTTATTTAAGTTTATTTGGAAAATTTTGTGCTGGGTAAAGTGAACAGCTGGCATTGCCATAAATCAGAAAATCAGGGGAAACATCGCACGATCATTGCATTTAATAATAAAAACTATCAAATGGGACGAAGTTGCATCCACGAATAGACCCAATTTGGTGCTTATAGACCGACATTACATCCATATTCCCCGAAAATTCTCGTCTTAATAAAGTTTGTTGTTTAGTTTGACGTAGTTCAAAATAACAAGCGTTTTATTAAGCATATCTTTGCTAGCAAATAACTAGTTGATTTCCGTTTGTAGCTCAATTACTTTATTAGATATAATGAAAAATGTAACCGACCGCTGCATATTAGGCTAAGGTATGGGACATATACCCTATGTAGTGGTGGCGAAAATATTAAATTTTGTAAGTTTTTCATACAAAATTGTCATATTTGATATTCTCTATGTAAGCTTTCAATAGATAGATTGAGCTGAAATTTAAACTATAGCTAGACAATAGAAGTAACCTGAATTTCAAACTGTGCTGAAATTATAAACTGTGCTTCAAAGTTTTGAAAATAACTTCCGATCCACCATCTGAGAAAATATTAAAAAAAAAATTCTTTTACGAAATAGTTTATTTCATAAGAATGAACTACATATTTTGTCGAAGAATTCAATCTTGTAGAACTTTTCAATTTTAAATAATTCAAAAACTAAATTTTTGCCAAACCAAGGCGAATCTGAAGCCATTTTAAAGACTGTACTTAAAAATTTAAAAATTCAAAACGGTGCATTTTTTATTTTCGCCTATACTGTTGTTGTTCACATTATTTTGCCATTCCTTCAAAAACATTTGAAAAAATTCCATTTAATTTCGATACTCTGGAATACTATCAATGTCAATCAAAATCTTAAGTTAAACTCAAATTACCCATGGATGTTTCTTTCGAACTGCCGTGAAGTTTTGATAAAATGATCTTCGGAATTCTCCTTCAAATTTTTTGAACTCTTTTCAGAAATTTAGCTAGATATAACTTATAAATTTTCATTGTGTTTTGAATAAAATTCCACTTTAACTAACCTTGGATGATGATTTGCGCACAGGACATTCAAAAAGTTATTTCATAAGAAACTTAAATCGAATTCATCTGAATGGTTGAAAAATATCCACATTGTGGCAACTGGAAAATATCTCTGAATTTTGAAATAACTGTTTTTTTTATTCAGTAAAAGAGCAAGTTTAATGAGAGAACTAAAATTGCTAAGTTAAGAAGTGATTGCATTTTCATTTTATGCATCAATTGGTTTATAGATTTCCGTACAATTTGGACAAACGAACAGAAGTGAATATGAAAAATTAAGAGTAGGTATATCCTAATACTTCAGATATTTTAATTTTTTCAAGAAAAAATTAAAATGTCTGAAGTATAGTCGTGGAACAGGTTCCTGGTTTTTCTATTTTTTTCAGTTAATTTTGATAGTTATTAAAAAAAATTGAAACCCCTGACCGCGGCTTATTAGGGACACCATGCCTCAGGTATTTTCAGACTTTTCTGCAAGGAGCAACTTTTAACTTATAGCTGCATATCAAAACGCTTAATTTTTTTTCTTAACTTCTCAGCCATGAGACGCATTAAAACATGACTGAGAAGTAACATGATGCAGAACCGATTTTCAAATTTGGCTTATTTTTGTATTGGGAATGGAGTTGTGAATCAGTATCAACCGACACAATTTTGAAGATTTAAAACGCGTTATTCAAACCCATCCACATTTTGATATAAATTTAAAATGTTCATTGACTTAATGTTGTTCTTTGAAGTTTTAAGATTTTTAGTTGAAACTTGATTCTATATAGATTCAGGATTATTCTTCGCCTCGGATGAGTTGAGACGCCTCAAGAGAATCGAGTAAGGTGACTACCCTAGCAGCACACTTGTTGCAAGTCTGTTGAAAAAACTTCAATGCGACACAATAGAGTGTCAATCTAGTTTCTGCAACCAATAATGTCGATTTGGTGTTTGCTTGGGTACAATAACCTCGTGTGAGTCCATTCTCCATTTAATCCACACGGAATAATACGTGGTATATATTCACCTCATTCGATTCTCTTATGGCATCTCGAATTACCGAGGCGCAGAATAGACCTAATTATCCGATTAAACCTTTTTTGATTTATGTTAGATGTTAGAGTAACTTGTCCCCAACGTTTACGCTACTTTCGTCGCTATTTTCAATATTCTTATATACGAAAAACAAGCCCTCGCACAGGCCCCCTCCAGGCCCCCTCCAGACTAATTGTCTAGCTCCGCCAATGGCCAGACTCGACCTTAAATTATCTCTGTAAAGTTTCTGAGTATGAAACTTGTAAACGATATGCATTTTCACACAAAATAAACATCAATTTAGGGTAAATTGGGGAAAAACTAGTCCCTTTCCCGTGCTCTACACAACACAAAACCTGCGCCAATTAATTTATTAACCCATTTCCCTTCAAGAATGCATTTGGTTTGGTTCAAAAACCAGCGGCTTCTCTTACTTGGGAATTTGGGTTCATTTTTTCCCACTGTGCAACGGCAGGTTGCAGGGGCCACCTAAATTCTAAAGCCCTAAGTAGCCAGACATGTGTGGGTGCCTAATAAACACAAAAGCCGAAGTAATACCGATAGGTGGTTCTGGAGAGGGACCAGGTGGCTCAAGGCACGTTGCAGACTTTCCATCGCCTCTAAAAAAATTAAAAAAAACTACACCACGGGGAGATAAACTACCGTACAGCTATAAAGTGGACTGTCGCAGCTAAAGATTGAATAGAATTGGTTGAAATCAAACAGAAAGCCATTTGATTAGTGGTAAAATTTAAGTAAAGTGGTTTTTTGACAAGTTTTTGACAAACTATCAACACTTTCTGCTCCTTCAAACACATCTCTCTCTAGTGAAAATAAAACAGAAGCTTTCAAATACATTAATTGTTATGTTATTTATTCTCCGTGCGAGGAGTAACGATTATGATGTAGAAGGAGATGTTTGCTCATCACCATGAGGCACCAAGAGTGAACATTAATGTTTTTTGGCTAGAATGAAAGATGTGAGAGAAAGTGTTGAGAAATTCCGTCAGAGTGCGGCAGGTAGGAAATATAACAGATGTTTTTGAAACTCTCTCCTTTTTTGGGTTTGTTTTTGATTCGCACCGACTGTCAATTTTTGCCTGTTGAAGTGGCGGACTTGTTCCGTTGCTACAACCTACCCCGCAGTGGGATGTTAGGCAAAGATTGACGTCCATGGTTCGAATACCATTGGATACATGCCTTTTCGCTCAATTTTCAAAAAACATCTGTTATATTTCCTACCTGCCGCACTCTGACGGACCTTTCAACACTTTCTCTTCACGTCATTCAAATTCTAGCCAAACATTAATGTTCACTCTTGGTGCCTCATAGATGATGAGCGAACATCTCCTTCTACATCACAAGCTTTCAAAGTCTACTATTGATTGGAATCCATTTTCAAATCCTTTGAAAACATGTATATTTATTACTTTGTAATAAGCATCTACATGATTCTAAAAACAAAAAAACAAACGTGATTACAATGGAATTATTTCATTGTAAAATCATGAATTTGTTTTATTTAAATTGCGTATATTAGTTGATATGCGCCTTCGAAAGGGTCTTCCCTAAGCTCAGTCGGCAAGGGCATAGCTACAAAGCAATTCCATGCTGGAGGTGACTGGGTTCGATTCCCAGTCTGGTCCAGGAAAATTTCTTGACACCCTGGGCATTGGGTATGATTATACTTGCCACACAATCATATTAATGCAAAAATGGTACCTGGCATCGAAAGCTCTCTAAATAACTTTGGAAGTGCATTTAGAACACTAAGTTGAGAGCAAGCACAAAGCGAATTGTAAAATTGCAAGCTTTCAACTATCTTTTTTGCATTATTACACAGACAGAAAATTTGAAATTTCATTGTGACGTAAATAACAGAGCATGTAAAATTGTATTTCATTCCACACGAACGAGCAACTTGCCTGAAATAGTTCTATCGAAGATGAGCTTCTGCATACAATATAATTGGCAAAGTATGGAATGTCCATGAAATTTACGCGACTTATAATGCAAATTTTAATGGTTTGTGACGGTCCATTTATGTGCATGATACTGGACAATAATGTACACTACTCTTTTGAGCTGTGTATGATTCATTCCGAACCCGTCCAGAAATTTTCCTTAATGAAAACTTCCAAAATCGAACCTGGAATCAAACTCGGGCATGTCCAGCATGGTGTTGATTTTTACACAGATAAAAAGAAACACTGAATTTTCTGCGTTATCGTTGCTAGATTTGGCAGAAAATTATGGGATATTTCGTGTGGACCTAAGCCAGATAACACCTGAATCAAGCCTGTTGAGCTGTTTGAAAGATTGCAAACTTTGTTGTATGCAAACATTGTTTACGCTTCCTATGGCTTGGAATTAAACTAAGTGAAATTTTACGAGCTTGTTAAAATTAATTATTTTTTTCTGTGTAGCTATGCCTTTACCGGCTTAGCTAAGGGCAGCCTCATTAACCCAGGCTATCCCTCTTCCTGACCTGTGTACGCATGTGGCCGAGAAAAATGTACTAGAAGATAAAAATGGCTCTAACTTGCCGACGTCTGGCTTTCTCTGCCACTTGGTGATAAAAACTAATACTTGTTGTGAGCTGCAGCTTTCGCCCAATCCAATAGCGAAGCAATACGAAAAACGAAACGAAAAGTTCAGTCGCACGACTTGCTCTTAGATGCTAGAAGTTGGTTTTCCCCCGGTCCGTTTGACGTCGGGATATCGATGCAGGATTAGCAGGCTGAACGTTCGCTCAAGCCATCCTTACTTCATTCGTTCTCACATGTATGGTGAACCAGCGAGATGTGAGTAAATAGTTGCTAATTGTTTCTTGACAGCGAGATTTAACCCAAATCCAGTATGCAGAGATTCATGATGTTGGCATTGGAAGTGGCCCGCAAAACGAAAATAAAATGCTCCTGCTGGTGGCTTGTCGAAATGGAATACTGTATCACCTAAAACACTCCGGATGATAGTAAAGCATCATCAAGGGACTTTTCATTTCACTCTTTCTTGAACTAGAACGGAATTCCACCGCCCGTCGTCTTAGCTGATAAAAACATTCTTCACGATCAAATATCTTTCTCCTATTTTTGTCTGCGCTGGTGGTGTTTTCTCATCAATCGTCCCAATAACAATTCGCACGGAAAATCCCAGACTATAATATAAATGTATGCGATCTGACAGATCATATATCACGTATGTGATTGGTTTGTCACGGAGAGAAAATCCTTTTCTTGCTGGCTGGGTTGAGACGTTCGTTCTAAACACTAAGGTTCTTGCTCGGCAGACAGTCACCTACGCGTTTTTGTATTCCTTCCGTATTTTCTTCCGGGCCATCATCGAGACAGAAAGGGTAAAAATCTGAGAGAATTCCGTGAAGTGAACGTGCGACATGTGTGGCCCGGTATTGAACTGGCGGTAGCTGCAGCATCAGGACATTCCTGCGATTGTCATGTGTGCCGTTTCCCGCCTGGGCTTTCTTTTTTGATAGGAAAGTGGGACGAAGTGGCACAATAAGAAAACCAAAAGACGTCTTCGTCGTCATCGTCATCGCACTGCTCGTTTGTTCGGTCTCCATATGAATTGCTGTCACACTACCGTTGGCATTGGGCTGGCGAAGCTTCGTATCTACTGGCTGTCAAGAATACATCGATTTCACGGTGCACTGAAGTTATTCGCATTATTGAAGAATGCTTCATTGGTGGTGACGAGGGGGAAAGGGAGAGCGGGCGCAAATCGGCAGCCAAACATCAAAGTTATGAGGTAATATTGAAGCTCAGTGAACCTACTAATATGGGACCAACCGTTTGATCCACATAGTTTAACAATTTTGAGTTTCATCTCGATTTGAATCACGCTGATCAAAACGAGCGATGTGACTTGAAAGTCTTACAAAGTGGAAGTTATTAAAATTGGATACGGCTATGTGTGATATCAGTCCCCGTTCATCAAGTGATATGAGTTATCGTTGAGACAGATACCGATGTCAATTCACGAAGTTCATGTTAAAATTTACCAAAAATATGTATCTTGAAATAACTTTAACAATTTATTTATTTATTTATTCATATATTTATTAAGACTTTATTTCGCGGTACATCATGTTAACACTCTTCACTTTCACTTTTTTTAAACACTATTTTAAAAAAAAAAACTTTTTTGAGCGTATTAGTAGAACGATTGTGATTGGGAAACTAGGAGAATTTAAAATTTAACACTTCATTTGATCACTTTTTAAAAAATAAAATATTAAACCTTGAAACACATTTTTAAATTTTCGCTAGAATTCGCGAGCAAATTCCATTTAATTCCACTATGAGCTTATCTTTTGACAGATATGCTCCCGACAAATCGACAAGAAGGTG
Organism: Aedes japonicus; assembly: GCA_034211315.2. NCBI lineage: Eukaryota > Metazoa > Arthropoda > Insecta > Diptera > Culicidae > Aedes > Aedes japonicus. Next base: position 78,740 of record JASCZW010006227.1, read on the forward strand.
GTAGCCATTATTTAGAAAAATCCCAAGAATTCTGTGCAAAATGTGGCTTGGGAAGTTAAAAAGTGAACATCATACGAACAAAAAGTAAAGCATTGGTAAGATCTGAAGGCGTTGAAAGTAAAAAACGTGCCAAGCAAAATTTCACTGCAAAACGTCGTGCTAAGGAGCTTTGCATCAATTTTTGCAAACATTTTCTTGTATCATACTAGACGACGAAACATACGTACTCGAATACTTCAAACAGCTTCCGGGTTTGGCTTTTTATACCGCAATGCAAAGGAATACCGTTGTCGAGAATTTCCGGACAAATAAGGTGTCCGAATTTCCGAAGAAGTATTTGATTTGGCAGGCCATATGTACTATAGTTGCGGTCGAAAATCTAAACGATACGTCTCTACCGGCACTATCAGTGAACATGTGTACGTTTATCAGAAGCTGCGACTATCCAGCTCTGTTATGGCCTGATTTGGCCTCTTGTCACTATGCTGAATCCGTCTTGGAATGGTATAAGGTACAAGAGGTTTAAACTATCAAAACAACCAATCCACCAAACTGTCCCGAACTTTGCCCAAGAGAGAAGTACAAACTTTTCGAAACTAAGAAGAACGCTAATGGCTCCGATGATTTCGAGAGAAGATGGAGAATCGTCACGGCGGGTGTATCTGGGGAAACCGTACGCAACCTAATGGCGGGTGTACCAAGAAAGATTAACATCTTGCTCAACTGTTATAACTCTATTATTGTAAAATGAACAAAACGTTGTGCTGAGTTATATGTAAATTTTTTATGCTGCTATTATCTTGGTGTCCGAAGTTTAACGTGGACTGGCTTTATAAGCATCGATGTTTTAAAATGTCCTCATCTGGCTATTACACCAGCTTCCAATCGCTTAGGGAAATCATCGACAATGGACAATAGTTCCTTCATAGATATAGCATCCCAGACTTCGATTAAACTGGTTTCTAAATGATCCAACGATGTTTGTGGCTTAGTACAGCCTCTGGATTCAGAAATGGGCCAAACGGAGTAATCCATAGGGTTCAAGTCAGGAGAGTTGGAAAACCATTTATCTTCGGTTAAATATCTCGGGAAAAGCTTGTTGCGGAGCTCCAATGTTCTTCTTGCTCCATGTGATCGTGCCCAATCTTGTTGAAACGTACATTTATTTGTACCAAAATATGTACATGCCCATGATGCTGGCAGAAGTGCCCGGTAAACTGATTGGTTTCATTTTTTTTATAAAGACCGTGCGCGTTTCGTAATTGCTACTCCGCTACCGATCAGGACTAGTGTAATTGCACAGAGAACCACACACAGATAAAAAGAAACACTGAATTTTCTGCGTTATCTAATGCACATAAAGGGAATGCTAGATTTGGCAGAACATAATGGGATATTTCATGTAAATTTAAGCCAAATAACGCCTGAATCGAGCCTGTTGTATGAAAGATTGCAAACAATATCGTTGTTTACGCTCCTTTGGCTTGGAATTACACGAGGGGAAATTTTACGCGCTTGTTAAAATTAATTATTTTTTTCTGTGCATAGATGGAGCTTGGGAGTAGCTTTACATCTTCAATGTACAAGTTTACTAGCTCATTCTATTTATAGATCAGTACCGGCCAAGTCCACACGGTCTTTGGGGAGGGGGGAAGGATGATTAGTTTGACAAAAGTTGGTTAGAGACCGTGTTTACCTCTGCGTCTCCATAATTGTCAAGGGAAAGATATATAGATTTGTGTTAGAGCGGCAGGTTTATTATCATGGATTCACTGTGTTAAGTGATGCGATCAATGAAAGCACAGTGGATTACTTTTTAGTTTATATCTAGTGATGATAGGAAGAGGCATTCTTAATATTATTAAGATTATTAAGGAGTTTTACCGGAAGCAGTGATTACCGCCCAAACCATCACCGAAGCTGGATGGTATGATCTGACTATACTCGAACGGTTAGAAAAACCCTTCAGCAAATGCTGGCGATCGTTCAGGTGTCTGTGGTTTAGCTTTACAGTGAATTTTTTTGACGTAGACTAGGTCTTACGGCAAGGGCAAGGTGTCAAATGAAAATCTAAAATATTGCGACCGTCACGAAAAACCGTACGTTTTGTACGCGAATAACTCGAATAATCCACGATAGATTAACATGATTTCTTCCTCTATAGGTCGAAAATTTTACCGCGCTCCAGTTCAATTGTCAAACTTTATTCTCAAACTATAGTAAACTATTGAAAATAACGCAAATATAAGGTGATGTCTAATAATGTCATTTTGCAGAGTAAATTTACCAAATTTCCTATCACGTCATGCATCATCTTCTTCTTCTTTGTATTAGAGAGAGACTTCAACCAATCATGTCATTCATCTCTCCATGTACGTCTCGCATGCAGCTGAGAATGGTATAAAACGCAAACTTAGGAAAATTTTACCTCAACATTCCAGTTTTACCAAGCGACACGATCGGTCGTGTTTTTCGCTCGCGCTGTGATAAGTTTTTTCGGGTTACTCGCTCTCTCGTTTCGGTGCGTGGTGCACTATCTGCTGCCGCGTTGTGTGATACACAGCCCAACCCCGATATGGGGAAGCCGCCGCCAAGTGATGCCGGCACAAGCTCGACCGGGAAACGTTCCCAATCAAAAACAGCGGACGATGTGCTGTCGTCCAAGAAGCTTCTGGCGAACAACCGCTACGCCGTTCTGGAAAACGGTGCCGAACCGCAAATCGAAAGGAAGGAGAAATTACCGCCCTTTTTTGTGAAGGGATTTCCGGAAGGTTTCCTTGAGAAGGTATACTTCTTCATTAACAAGGGCCTAAGGTGCACTATCCAACTCTGCTCGCAGGGTTACAAAGTGATGGTTACGTCGCTACCTCACTTCAACGCCTTTAAGGAGCTCCTGAAGCGGTCTGAAGTGCAATACTTCACGCACGATATCGCAGCCAACAAACCATTCAAGGTGGTTTTGCGTGGCCTGCCTGAAAAGAAGACGGAGGATCTGACCGAGGAGCTAAAAGCAAACGGTCTCAAGCCGGTGCAGATCAATAAAATGCGTCGGCACGATACTCTCGAAGTTATCGGGACCAACTGTACCAGATACACTTCGAGAAAAACTCGACGTGTCTGAAAGATCTGCGAAACATCAGAGCATTGTTCCACATCGCCGTCAAGTGGGACCGATACCAACCGGTCCACCGGGATGTCACTCAGTGCCAGAACTGCCTGATGTTCGGCCACGGGACCAGAAATTGCCACATGGAAAAGCGATGCATCGATTGTGGCAAGCATCACCTACCCGATGCCTGTGAGCGAATGGAGGACGCTGTTCCAGGTGTGCCAACTGCGGGGCGGCTCACAAAGCAACGAGCAAAGAATGCCCAAAGCGAGCTGAGTTCATCGCAATTCGCAGGAAAGCGTCCACCAACAACCAACCCGACCGCCGTCGACGATCTGGTCCACCTCCGGCCTTCACGACCGACAACTTTCCGGCTCTTCCGTCACACCAACAGCACCAAAACCGTTCGGCACGCAACCGGCCCTCTGTTCAGCATCGGTTCGCAGCTGCAGCCTCCCAGCCATCGCAAGACCCCCTTCCAGGCCGGTCGTACGCTCATGCAGCATCCGGAACTATCGACGACGCAGCTCTAACAACGGAGGAAGTCGTTGCCATTCTTACACAGGCTAACATCATCAAAAGGACCTGCCGAACACGATCGGAACAAATCCAAGCCATTGTTGAGTTCATCAATGGACCGTGAAATAATTAAGATATCAAATTGGAACGCTTGCTCTGATCAAGAACAAGCAAATTAGAATTCATCGACTTCCTCAACGACCGAGCCATCGACATTGCAGTCATCACCGAAACGTATCTCAAGCCTGAAGTCAACGTGTTCCTGCCAGATTTCCGTCTGATCAGACTCGATCGAACCAGTTCCGCCGGAGAGGTGTCGCCATCGCCCTGCGTACCAACATCAACTGCCAGATGCTTCCGAGTCTGCAGCTCTAATTCGTCGAAGCCATCGGAGTCAAGGTCGAATCCACCGTCGGCCCTATCACCATCATCGCGGCCTATTGTCCCAAACAAGCAAGCACAAACGACGGGACAGATAGGATCTTGCGAAACGACATCATCAAGCTCACTCGGAGGCATGGGCAGTTTATTATCGCCGGTGACCTGAACGCAAAACATGAAACCTGGGGAAACGCACGACGGAACAAGAACGGCTCCATCCTACACGATGACCTGGAAGAGGGCCACTACACCATCCTGGGCCCGGATACTCCCACCCGGTTGAGCAGATCCGGGTTCCACGCTACGATAGACATCTTCCTCACCAACATGGGGAACAACATCGGTCAGCCGATCGCACACCAGGAGCTCAGCTCAGACCACTATCCGGTGGTGGCTGAAGTTGGGTCCTGCGTCAACCGGCATTCGGTAACCAGGCGAAACTACCATCGCGCCAACTGGGTCCAGTTCCGTCATCAGATCGACAACACGGTCGATTACGATAGACGCCCCGAATCAACCGACGACATCGATCGGCAGCTGCAGTCGATCGAGCAGGCGATCTCCCAGGCCCGGGAGCACCACATTCCGGAAGTAACACAGGTGAGCAACTCTTTACCTATTGATAGTCTCACTAAAAACTTGATCCGTCTTCGAAACACCACTCGCAGACAGTATCAACGTACTGGTCTGCCTGCGTTAAAATCAGAGTGCAATCGTTTGAACAAGATCATTAAGGCCAGAATGGTGGATCTCAGAAACAATAATTTTGCCAACAAAATCCGCGCCCTCCCAGATTGTGCTAAGCCGTTCTGGAAATTAACTAAAATTCTAAAAACCAAGCCTAGGCCCATTCCACCGTTGATCCCACTAGACAACAATGACTCTAAGGATCGTTTGATTACTCCCGCTGAGAAGGCTGCTGAGATAGGTCGACATTTTGTCAGCTCACACAATCTTGGACAGAACATCGTCAGTCCTCACGAAGCTGCCGTTAACGAGCATGCGAATAACATCCATCTATATCCCAATGATTTTTCGGAGGAACTAGAAATCACAGCTGACGAACTGTCGACCTATATCAAAACGTCGAAGAACATGAAGGCCCCAGGTTTCAACAAAATCCTGAATTTGGAACTCAAGCACTTGAGTTCCCAATTCTATGAACATCTAGCATTAATTTTTAATCAATGCCTTAGACTTCAGCTACTTCCCCTCGTGCTGGAAGTCAGCTAAAGTCATACCCATCCGGAAACCTGGGAAAGATCCTTCATGTTCCAAGAGCTATCGACCCATCAGCCTTCTCTCGGGAGTATCAAAACTCTTCGAGAAAGCAATTTACCGTCGGCTCCTTGCATCTACCGACGAACTCAACATCCTGCTTGATGTACAGTTTGGCTTTCGACGCGGTCGATCAACGGTACATCAACTGAATCGAGTCACTAACATCCTCAGGCGAAACAAGTCTGTTTCGAAAACATCTGCCATGGCCCTTCTTGACGTGGAAAAGGCGTTTGACAACGTCTGGCATGATGGCCTGGTGTACAAGCTGCATCGGTTCAATCTTCCAGTCTTCCTGGTGAAGATGGTAAAAAGCTACCTATCAAACAGGACATTCAGTGTTTCGCTGCATGGTGCAGTTTCTGATGCGCAGGAGGTTTCCGCCGGTGTTCCGCAGGAAGCATTCTAGGTCCACTTCTGTTTAACCTGTTCACCTCGGACATACCCCCACTCCCTGAAAACGGATCTCTGTCGCTGTTTGCCGATGATACCGCAGTCGTCCACAATGGTAGGGTAGTGAGAGCGATCGCATCGAAACTGCAGCGAAGCCTGAATGTTCTGTTGAAGTATCTCACAGACTGGAAGATCTGCATCAATGCAGCGAAGACCCAGGTCATCCTATCTTCCCACACTCGAAATCGCCCAGACTTGTTCCGGCTGAGGATGTTAAAATTTGTCTAAACGGCACAACGGTGGAATGGACCAATTCAGCCATCTATCTTGGCGTGACTCTAGATAGCAAGCTGAACTTCAGGGAACAGGTTGATAAGACTGTCACAAAATGTAACGTTCTGTTGAAGCTTATGTACCCCTTGCTACACAGAAAGTCTACATTGTCCCTGAAGAACAAGCTTGCTATCTACAAACAGATCATACTCCCGGTTATTGAGTACGGCATGCCGATCTGGGAGAGCTGCGCGAAAACACACCACCTGAAATTATAGCGGGTTCAAAACAAGTTTCTCAGGATAATCCTGAACACTCCTCCGCGGACGAGAAATACTGAGATCCACCGTCTGGCTGATATTAAAACACTCGAAGATCGTTTTAGTGAGACTATCAATAAGTACAGGACACGTTGCCACCTATCAGACCACCAAGTCATTCGGGACCTGGTACCCCTTCCCTAGGTTTTTCAAATTGTAGTCATTGTAGCTAGGTAGGTTATCAAATTGTTTAAATTTAACCCACCAATCCCCATAGGGGATTATATGTATATTAGAATAATTAATTAACGAATTACACCACAAACAATCATAAAGAAAGAACAAAGATGAAGAGCCTCTCTGGCTAGACAATTGCCATGTAAAAATTAATTGTTAACATTGAATGAATCAACAAATAAAGACACATTTTAAGTAAGTAAAAAAAAATTTTACCTCATTCGGTTGGCAGCATTGAAGCTGTGCGGAGCTGGTCGCTGGTTGCAGGCAGCTGGTCACAGCTGCTTCATTCGTCCGGCAGCGGAGCTACGTAGAGGCAGCTGGTGGTGGTACGTACCAAGGCTCTCCCAAACAGCGATTGTCGCGATAAGGTTAAATGGCGGATTCTGGGGGCGCACAATCGCGTCGGTTTGTGCAAGCCGCCATCTTACCTCATCGTGGCAATTGTTTCGTCGTGACTTCGAAAACGCTGCTGTATGGGGAAAACGTCCATGGGGGCGAGCAGCAGTAGGTGGAAATAATCTGTCCTCTTGAGGACAATAAATTAATATAAAAGAGTTGTTCATTAAAGAACTAATCTTAAATTTAATTCGGTGCTCGTCAGTAAAAATTTTACCCAGCAGGTTGGCGCAGTCCATAAATTGATAATCTGTCCTTTTGAGGACAACCAATTTAATTAAAAGAGTTGTCTATACAAGAATTGAACTTTTATTTCGTTCGGTTTGTGCGCCTAATATCATGGTGCTGATTCGTTCGCCGCAACTGCAAAAACGCCTCCATAGAGGGCGAGCAGTCGAGAAAATTTTACCCAGCTAGTTGGCGCAACCCACTAATAAATAATCTGTCTTTTTGAAGACAACCAATCCAGTTCAGGGAGTTGTTTATATAAGAATTAAATTAATATTTCGTTCGGTTTGTGCGCCATTTAATCTAGTGCCGATTTGTTCGTCACGACTGCAAAAACGCTACTGTTTGTGGAAGAGCCTCCATGGAAGGCGAGCAGGACAATTCTCCGTCGATGAAAAAATTTTCCTAGCTGGTTGGCGCAGCCCGCGATGAATCAATTAATCAATTCAATTTCTAATTTATGATAGTTATTTGAATAAGAGTTTATCTTACATATCGGTCGACATGCAGTCATATTGGATTTTGCCAAGTCGTTACTAGGCAACAGTGTACTATGCAGCGGATCCATAAAATCAGTGAAAATAAATCAAAGCCTGCCGGTTTCTTTGATTTATTTTCACCAAAAAATCCTACCAGATACAAATCCATTTTTGCTATTTTCAATTTAATATTCTCAGCTTGAGAGTTTGTTTGATTGGGATTTTCGTTTCAAATTGTCGATTGGCAGCCAGTGATATTAGCAGAACTTTTTTTCCCTTCGTCGCATACCTTAAACCACACAAATTTCCTATCACGGACACCATTTTCGATGTCGAACATGATATTCCGAACCAACATTCCCTGTAAATTCCAATTAGTAGTGTGTTATAAACAGCACTGGTGTTGTAATGATTCTTGTTGGATAAAGTCCTACCTCTAGGAAGAAAAACGTTTTGAGAAAGATAGTGAAAGTGAGAATGCCTATCCGATTTGATCCAGAACGCTTGCGCAGATTCAGGAAGCGCATAAAGAGCGAACATACGGGAAATCCTCCGAAACGACCATGCACCGATGCCGAGCGAGCTCGTAGTTATCGGGTAAAATTGAAAGCAGCAAGAGGTAATGCGTTGCCAACAACTAGTTGGGACGCTGGAGAAGGTCCTTCAACTCGAGGTAGGAAATTGATATTTATTAAATTCAAATCAATTTGAAAAAAGTGCATGTCATCATAGCAATTGAATATCTCTCTATGTTATCGCTCCCTGTCGTAATTAATTTCAACATAGTATTAATTGTATTCTGGTGATGACATGCACCGCGTGCTTTTACATCATACGAACCTACAAATGATATCGATACAAATAATGCGCTGAACATGTTTTAATGCGTGATTATTTTCTCAGTTGTTTATTTTATATATATAAACATTTATCATAAATTCACCAACCTTTTCTCCCATACCCATTGCAAAGAATAATGATATATTATGAAACTCACTCTCTTTCTTCTGCGAGATCTAATATAATTATATATATTTCGATTTGCTTAACGTTTTAGCCATAATGGATTCACTTATTTACCTGATATTCACATAGAAACATGAATAATAATTTCACAAGAAAACCATAGACCATATTTTAGGTACGCATTTTACCTTACATTCCCAACTTTGGCCTAATGTTTTCATCACATAGTAAAATGTAGAATATAAAAATTTTACTGAAATTCGTTCGAACAAGAATCCCTAATGATATCCATATCCATCGAAAGTTTTCGACTCAATAATGTTAGTTGGTGACTTTTCATGGTCCAGTTTAGCAAACGCATTGTTAAGCATGTCTTAGCAAAGGTATAACTAGTTGAATATCGATTCTAGCTAAATTATTGTATGAGTTATAGTTAAAATTGTAATCGTGCGCTACATAATCGACTGAGTCAAGGGACATGTACCCTATCTACTTGTATGTAACCTTACAACAACTGCAAGATAAGTTTTGTTATTTCCTGTTTGATAGAACTTCCTGAACTTTGAACATTTTTAGAGACGCTTACACATTGATTATAACAAGTAGTCGTGATGAAGATTCTGGCGCATTAACCTTCGTTCGTGACCTCCGTTTACAATGCCAGCAATATTTTGCATTTTTCTTGAACCACCGTCCAACGATTTTGATTTTCGACGAATAAACATTTAGTAATGTCAAGCGATTATGATTATAAGAATGAGCAAAATTATCATTAAGTTAATAATTTTATATTCCCTAACAGATCGTCAACTATCTTCTAGGCCTTAAAGACAGTCCATCGTAAAACGTGCAACCGTGGCCGTGTCATCATTCAAACCAAAAGGCCCTTTTCAGGGCCACCAAAGAGTTCTAAAGAGTGTACAAGAGAATTTTCCCACGCACTGACTTCATAAAACCAAACGGCCCTTTTCAGGGCCACCAAATAATATCTCAAGAGCGTACAATAGAATTTTCTTACATACTGGCTTTAAAACGCTGGTATAATGTCCCATAAGAGCCGCACCCGTCATATTGTGACTTAAACTGCCTCTAATGGTAAGGGTAAGCGACCAGTACGAATAATTGAAATCTTTTTAACGCTAATAATAGCCACCGAGAATTTCCTTGACATTATAATGCATCACTTGGTTTAACGTAGTCTACGGCAACCGGTCGTGTCTTGTACACAACCGCACTGATTTTTTTTATGCAAAAATGAAGAAGTCAATCATATATTGAGAGTCAGAAAATGTCAGCTCGTATGATTTGAAAATAAAAAAAAGATAGCGTACATTAAAGTTGTCCCACTGGTCATAACTGACTCTAATATCTCTTATAATAAGCACACATACGTCGAAGGAGTTTCAAGTCATTTGTCTCTCCTTTTTGTGTTCCGAAGTAAGCGCCTTATTATAGCTTAATAGTTTTCGATCGGACCTAGCTCAGGACAGTTAGGTGGGTTTATGTCCTTTGGTACAAAATCCATAGCGATAGCCGCTTACATGATTTTGGAATAGTGGTATTTGGTCAAACATTGCCGATTTTTCATGGGTTTACCTTCACCCGCACTGACGAAACTTGCAGCATCAATCATAGTAACCCATGAGTCAGCAGACAAAATTTAACAGCTCTATCAGTCGAACTCTGACCGGGATGGCAAAAACAGTGAAGCAACTCCGTTCAGAAGTTCAAAAGTTGTTCTTCTAAGTTGTTTTAAGAACATTGGCTTTAGGCCCAAGGGACAGCGAGAGACGAGCGGTTGTATCTGGATTTAACAATGACTGATTCATAAAGTCATATGCAAATAGTTTCGCTTGCAGAAATTTGCAGATTACTATGATTTTTGACACTGAAAAAGTACCTTTTTTCAAATAAAACCCTAATTATCTCAAAAACTATAAGAGATAAAATTATACTGCTTTCAGTAAATTTGTGTGTTTTAATATGATAAACAAAAGTGTTGAACATTGAAAACTTGTATAAAATCTCCATGAGATGTTATATTTAAAAAACTGAATTAGAGGGTTGTTCAATAGAAAACTCCCCAAATTTACACTAAAACCATTAGATAGGCATATGTGAGCTTCAGCAAAGTTGTTTCGCATTAAATTAACTATAACTTTTCCGAATAAAGTTTATTTTTATTTGCAATAATTAGAACATACTTTGTTTTTCTCACTACTAGGGAGATAAATCACCAAAATTTTTATCATCATAATATGGAAAATAATTTATGAAAAAACTTTGCAGAAAAAACTATAGTAAAACAACGTTGTTATCAGGGTCAAAACAATTTCGATCACGTTTTTACGCCTTTGGCAACAGTGTGCGGTCGTTGGAAGAGATGGAGCGGCTGAATATCGATGTGGTACCCAAGTCGGTGAACCCGCCCAACGTCTCCCAGATGCGTCCCATCGAGAATTTCTAGGCCAACCTGAAGCGTAAGATCTACTCCAACAATCTTGGCACGTAAACTTCTAACTGGCACGAAAATTTCTAACTCATAAATTAAACGAAGAAAGAACTCAAAAACATGCCTACACGCGTGTTTTTGTCCGCCATGGTGAATGTTCCGATTAACTGGCGGAAGGCCGCTCGCCATGGCGTAGAATTTGTTTTGCAAGTAAGCTTAAATAATTACCTTCCATGGGAAATTTATCAAAAGCAAGTATCTGTCTGAGCTTTTTTTTATCACCATCTGAATAAAAGTCCAATTTTTTAATGCAAACGTAACCCAGGTGTTCCTGCCGATTCAGGATGTTCTGCGCCTTGAACGTTTTCAATCTGAATTGTTTTTTGGCTCACTGGATGAAAATTTGCGAGACATCTAGCGTTTTTACCAAGCCTCGAGTCAAAATGCTCGGATTCCACTTGAAATTAGCAATCAGCTCCCTTCCGCTTTTTGGGCGTTGTTCCCAGCTTCCATCCAGCTCCTGTATTATGGCCAACTATTATCCGGTACTGGAACCTCTGGAAGACCCTTGATTCGGTCGAATGATATTGTTTGTTTCAGTTTCCCCAAGCGCGATGCAGATACTCCCACAAGATGCAGCAAATACGGAACTCACGACACCAGCGACATTTTCAACACCAATGTGGTGAACACGGATAGCTCAGTTCAGATCACTATCCGTTAGTTGCGGAATAATGCTACTTCGTCAAGATGTTTCAGAAACTCCTGCCATCGTGTTGATTGGACAACGGTTACATTGACGGACATTGACGATTTTGTCATTTAACCGTTTCATTTTCTGAAGCTGGTGTTCAAAACACCATGTTTGAAAAATATGTTGTGCTTAATAAATTTCATGAATTTGCTTCAATTTTAAAATCAAATGCGTGAGAGAGGACAAGCAGTATATTCAAATGATATTGACAGTTGAGTATCATTTGAATATTATAGTGAATATGAAACTTTCGATAAAACAGTTGGAACAATGCACTATTTAACAATTTTGTCAGATTGATGAAAATATAAGACACCATAATCACAAATTCAGCTTCTGAAACGAGTAATCGGTGAGTAAATCCAATTGACCCACTTTATCTATTTAAGAGATAGGCCATTATTGATACTTTACATCAGAAGGGTGGATTCGTGTCAATAAATTGTAGCCATTTGAGTTGTTGCTTTCTTCTGTTTTTCTCATTTCCAGTTATTCTGCTTGTTTCTCTGTGATACACTTACTATTTGTCTCTTTTCACATTTACGTTGGCTTCGTTTAGTAATGCAAGTTTTTTTTTTCAATTTCTTGTTATTAAGTTGTTTTTTCTAGAATTTTTCTTCTTCCTCACCTATTACATCTGCATTCTTTCTTTTCTATATTGAACGGTTTGAAGTAGACCTACGTAAAAACAACACTTCACGATCAGAAGCGTATAACATAAAAACTACACAATTATAACAAACCTTGTTACGATTAACTGATTCTGATATAAATTTGTTCAAGTACTTCTCATCTGGATAATTGTAAAACATAATTATAACAAATTATGATATAATGCCCTGGGAGGCGTAAGCTGCGTAAAGAAGGTTAACTAATTTTATCACTAGATGATATGATCTTGCTACATCATAACAAAACTGTTACAAAGTTTGTGTTTTTGTAATATATGTATATCATAGTTTGCTATAATTTTGTTATCTCTAGAGGATCTTTTGTTAAAATTTCAGTTATTTTAACATCATCCGCGATCTAAATTCTAACAACCTCTGTTATAAAAACAGCGTAGCTGAATAACAAAACTTGAAATAATTTTGTTCTTTCCTTTTGGTCGGGTTGCTTTCAGCAGTAGCGTGAATTGTATTAGTTATTATTACTCCTGAACAACACGAAAGCAACAAACAATCACGAACTTTACATTTTAGCTCTGCTGTAGCTTGAGATGAGAATAGTAGCAGAAAAATTGTGGCTTTGAAAACGCGAAATAATTGAACTCTGAGCCGTTGCACCATAAACTAGTTTTAAAAAATTGTCAGCTCATGTGGGCAACGTTGTCATGCGTTTGGTTTGTATTTCGCTGAACAGCTTTAAACTTCAGTAAGCACATCATATTGAGTTCAGGCACAGCTTCTAAAATCAAAAGTTTCCTTGCGTGTCTAATCTTATTAGACACCCCCCCTCTCCTTCTCTCGATTCCAGTTGAAGATCAGGATAAGTGTCCCAACTCTATCTCAAACCATAGTATTGCGCTGGGGTTTACCATAACGGAGCCACTGGCTGGTTCGGCTACCAGCACACGATGCCTTCAAGTGAAAACGGAAAAACTCAATTAAATTATTTGACACAAGACGTCGTCAAGATTTATTTATCAATCCATCACGCTGGTCTCGTAGCTGCTTATGGGACCAGACTGAAGAAAAGTCAACCGAACAGAAGCCAGCAGTCAGCAGAATGTTTGGTCCTTTCGGGATGTCTTCGGGCTGACGACGAAGATGACGAGAAAAACAACTCACAAACAATCAAATGGTTTTGCCGTTATGAGATTAAAACATGGGTTGTTTGGCTTCGGAGAATTGAATTAGGCTGTTGAGTGACGTTGTGCTTGTTTCAAGTAAATTGTTTTTAGATGGAAAATGACTTGAGACTGCCTTGAATGCACCGTAGATAATCGTTGTGATCACTTGCAAATGGCAACGACGACGACGACGACATTATGCAGGCAACGAAGCAGTAAATTCCGATCCCGTCAATGCAATGTTGCTGCTTACTGATGATGGTAGAGGTATAATTTTATGACAGCATCCCACAACTTAGTTGTCTATTCATCCACCCATCGAACGACACGGTACACTCCATGAACCACGATGTCCACCCACTGATGGTCATTAAATTTCCATAAGATACTGAATAACTGGCGAATAAAACTGGAATCAACTAACTAGCAGTCCTTTGAAAAAGCAACAGAACTGGAGTTTCCCGGATGCCAGGCACGGTTATGGTGGAAAATGTTATTTTGTCGTAAAATATAATGATGTACTTATTAGACGAGCTTTAAATCGCGGTCCCTTTCGAGTAGGGGATACTCGAGCGGGAATTATACAGAGCAGGATGGCGTGCTTCCCCGGGTGAGTGAGATGACCTTCTAACCATTATTTTGAATGTGACATTTGGCATGTCACTGGGAGCTGAATGAATTGTGCAGTATGAATCATGGAAGGTAGCGTTTATTGGAAAGCTCAGTTTATTGGGCAATTTTGAGGAACAGTTTATCACGACACGGTTTATGGACTAGAAAAACCACTATGATTGGTCTAATTTGTCAGGATGTAATAAAAGATGAGCAGTTGAAAGTGGGCGTTTACCTAGAGTGTGCAATTAATTTTAATTCTTCTAAGTGGAGGATAAACATTGTTTTTTGTATGACGACGATACTCCCCAGACAACCAAAATGCACGTATATTGAAAGTTGTTTTGATGATATACAAACATATATGTAAGTAAACAAATCGTATAGAATGCAAAAATATGGCTTATACGTACAAAAGTGGAGGCCATGTACGTGCAAATTCCATTGTTTTCTTAAACGAGTTGATTTGATATCGTATGCGATTGAATATGTAATAACAAATTCGATTTCAAAAGGTTAGCGACGTATATTCGATTTAGTTTGTGACGCAGTACGATGAATAAATGACACATCGTAAAGAAGTCGAAAATTTGCACTCTTTCCGAGTTAACTTAGACATAATACGATAAAGGCCACAATTAATTGCAATTTTGACTAACAATATAGGAATATACGATACTATTTGAACACTGTTATACAACTTGTGGTTGTCTGGGTCACCATCGTTAACGGAATAACTTTGATAGTTTTATAAATGCGAAGTTTCGTAATTTTTTGAGCATTGAATTATGAAATATTTTATATTTTCGGTACCGGGAATGGATTGGTAAATGAATCGTATTGTATCATATAAAATATCAATGCGACAATACATGTGAAAGACCCGAGTGGTCTGCTGAAACCAGGGATGCCAGATATTTTTTTCAAATATCTGTGATAAAGATTTGAAATGTCTGGGAATGTGTATAGAAGTCTGTAATTTTTTTTACAAAATTAGACTTCTTTCAACGAGTAGACGTTTTATGATAGCGAGTTATGTCATTTTCGCTATATATGTGATTATGATTATACTGAATCTTTTTCTTGGATTGTATGGACTTGGATTATTTGTTTCCTCCTGAACTTCAGACAAAATTCCTCATGAACTTCCTGGCAGTCACTTCTTATTTTCTTCAAAATTCACATTTAAGAACCCAACCTTACCTTCCAGAAACACTTGGTAAGTTTTTTCTTGAACAAAGTTACTTTCTAAAATTCCAAAGTCCTATTCTGAACTACGAAGAAAATTTCCGCAAAACTTTGGGAAATTACTCTCCAAAATTTCTTGCAAAATCTTCTTAAAGTTGTAAGAAGTTTCTTCCTGAACTTAAGGGAAGTTCTTTTCTGAACTTCCAAGATGTTCTCTTCTGAACCTCAGGGAAGTATTTTCCTGAACTTCGGGAAAGTTTGTTTCCTGAACTTCGGGAAAGTATCTACCTGAACATCGGGGATTCTCTGAACTTCGAGATGTTCTCATCCTGAAATGCTGGAATGTTCGATTCTAAACTTTAAGGACGCTCTCTAGCACTTCTGGGTAATTTCAACTAAACTGTTGGTCTTCGGAACTTCTGAGAAGTTCTCTTATTTACTTCTGATGAGTTCTTTCCTGATTTTTTGGAAAAAAAAACCTTCTTGATCCTACAGGTAGTGCCCTCGCTGGTAAGTTTCTTTTTGAAATTCGGGGGAGTTTTTTTCTTGAGCTTATTCTTTCTGATTGGTTCCATACTGAACTGCGAGGAAATTTTTATTAAAACTTTGGGAAAGACTAGGAAAATTCCCTTAAATTTGTTCTTGAAGTTTCTTCCTGGACTTCTGAATTTTTGGGAAGTATTCTACATAACTTTGAGGAAGTTTGTTCCCAAACTATTGGAAAATTTGTGCTCAAATTAGAAAGAATTACCCCCAATGCTCCTGGAAAGATTATTTCTGTTCTCTCTAAAGCATTTTGAGAAATTTTTATTCTGAAATTTTGAAATATTCTTCTCTGAGCTTTGCAAAATCTGCCTAGCACTTCCCGAGAATTTTAAAGGTATTAAAGGTAGTGCCCTTCCTGATTAGTTCCTGTCTAAAATTTGAGGAAGTTTTTTTATAAACTTCTCAGTAGTTCAGTCTTGAATTTCTGGGATGAACTCTCAAACCTATAAAAAGTTCGTAACTTCAAAGAAGTCCTATTCCCTCCATTTCATCCTGAAGCTCTGATAAGTCCACTCCTGGTTCTTGATGATGTTCTGCCCTGAAATTCTGGTAAGTATGATCTTGAGCTTCAGTAATGTTTGGTCCTGAAATTTTGAAGGTTCTTCTTGCTTGGACTGCTTGCTTCCAATACTTCTGAGAAGTTTCTACCTGACCATCGGAGAAGTTTTTTGTATTGAAGAAGTCTCTTCCTCGGGAATTATCTTCCCGAAGCTCTGGGAAGTCGTCTTTTAAACTTTCCATGATGTACCCTAAATTGTGGGTCTTTTTTTCTATACTTCTAGGAATCTAGGACTAATTCAGGGATATATTTCTAAGTCCCTAGTACAAATCTACTGAAATGATGCATTTAGTAGTACTTTGAAAAATTCAGAGTTTTAAGATTTATTTCAATAGCTTTGAAATTTTACAGTTGTTCTGTCCCCCGAGTGGCAACCGACTGGGCTTTAGAGCAAATACTTAGTAACCCCTTTTTACGGTGACTTTCTCAAATATGATTTGTATTGTTGTGAACCTTTATTTTCGTTGTGACTTAATGGCAAAGGACCAATATTTCCAACGCTTTGACAATAATTTTTCGCATGAGATTCTACCATAAGTAGGGACTCCATGTTACCCTCAGAAAGGGCCTATACGATACTTATCTGAGGGCCTATTGTGTCTCCAAGTGGCCCACCACGATATTTAAAAATAAAATCAACAAAGCTTCTTATCGTATCTACAAAACTGTTCAGATCCATGTACGTTTAAAATCCGAGCTTCAGAAATACCTTTTATTTGAAATTTAAAAAATATTTCTAATGTCTGTAAAAGTCTGCAACATAAATAAAATGTCTGCTACTTGTCTGCATCGTTGAAAAAGTCTGCAACAAAAATGAAAAGTCTGCAAATTTACAGACATGTCTGTAAACATGGCATCCCTGGCTGAAACACTGGTTCGAGCATTTTGAATATGCGACAGCGCAAGTGCTCAGCTTCTCCATGCTGAAATCCTGAAAAAATGTGAAGATTACTACAGTAGAATAACTAATTAATGTGATATAACCACAATGAAACTGTCTGTTACCTCCTGTCTTGGCAGAGAGTTCATACTGAGCCTTTGCGGCTCGTCACGCCAGTCAGTCTAGTGCAAGGGGCGCTACTTTAAAGATGTTTTTTTTTAATTAGAACTGAAAATACTTTCTTACCTCACCCATCAGGCTAGTGCCGGCGTGGCCTCTGCTGTACAAAGAAGTTATTTCCATTGTAATCGGTCCATGGCTGTACTTCGCCAGCCTCGCTGTCTGCGGAGGGTCCGCAGGTCGCCTTCTCCTTGATCGATCCACCTTGCTCGTTGCGCGCCTCTTCTTTTTGTACCTGACGGTTCGTTTTCAAGAACCATTTTCACAGGGCTGTCGTCCGACATTCTTACGACATGCCCAGCCCATCGTAGTCGACCGATTTTTGCGATGTGTACGATGGGAGGTTCTCCCAGCAATTGGTGCAATTCGTGGTTCATTTGCCTCCTCCACGTTCCGTCTTCCATCTGCACTCCACCGTAGATGGTACGCAGCACCTTCCGTTCAAGGCCTTAAAGGGCGCGTTGGTCCTACACTAACAATGTCTGTGTTTCGTGGCCGTAGAGAAATACCTGTCTAATTAATGTCTTGTAGATCGTCAACTTTGCTTTGATCAACCGCGTCAGATTTTCAGGAAATCCATATTCGTGCATGATTTGCCATAGCTGGTCTCGATCGATTGTATCATACGCTGATTTGAAATCGATGAAAAGATGATGTGTGGGCACGTTGTATTCGCGACATTTCTGCAGCACTTGCCAAATCGCGAAAATATGGTCCGTAGTAGCGCGGGCACCCACGAGTCCCACTTGGTATTGCCCCACGAACTCCTTTGCAATTGATGTCAGGCGGCGGTATTTGGGAGAGCAACTTGTAGGCAGCGCTCAGTAGCGTGATCGCACGATAATTGCAGCAATCCAGCTTGTCGCCCTTTTTATAGATGGGACACACTATTCCCTCCATCCAATCCTCCGGTAAACATTCCTCCTCCCAAATCTTGGTAAATACCCAGTGCAGCGCTCTGGCCAGTGCATCACCACCGTATTTGAATAGCTCGCTTGGGAGTTGGTCAACACCAGCGGCTTTGTTGTTTTTCAACCGACCAATTTCCTCCTCAACTTCCTGAAGGGTTGGGGTCGGGGTCCTGCCATCTTCTGCGCGTGTTCCTAGATTTATTACCGAGCCACTTTCGTTTCACTTTCACTTTTTTTTAAACACTTTTAAAAAAAAAAACTTTTTTGAGCGTATTAGTAGAACGATAATGATTGGGAAACTAGGAGAATTTAAAATTTACATTTCATTTGATCACTTTTTAAAAAATTAAAAAGAATACATTGAAACACTTTTTTTTAATTTTCGCTAGTACACGCGAGCAAATTCCTTTTAATTCTACTATGAGCTTATCTTTTAACAGATAGGCATATTTCGTCTGCTACTTACAGACTTCTCCAGTGTCGAGCACTCGACACTGAAGAATTCTGTAAGTGGCAGACGAAATAGGCCTATCTGTTAAAAGATAAGCTCATAATAGAATTAAAAGAAATTTGCTCGCGTGTACTAGCGAAAACATTTTTTTTTTCAATAATCATTTATTTGTACAGGCTCAATCGAATTAACTTTACAGAGCCAAATTTTCATACGTTTATACATCATTTATCTTAAAACTAAAGTTAGGAGGGAAGACCCGATTACTCGCGGCCGTGTCGAGGTTAATAGGAATTACAAATTACGGATGGGAGAGAGGGTGGGAATTTATGGTATGGTTTACATAACATATTAAATTTAAATTCTAAATTATTGAAACACTTATAACTATATAATTTATGGTTTTCTTTTGACTTGAACATTTTTTGAAAAATAAAAAAAAAACACACACATACACATATAAAAAAAAAACTTAAACTAAACATACAGGTTAAACTAACTACAGTAGCGAAAATTTTAAAAAAGTGTTTCAAGGTTTTATTTTTTATTTTTTTTAAAGTGATCAAATGCAGTGTTAATTTTAATTTTCCTAGTTTCCCAATCACTTTCGTTTGCTGTAACATTACCGTTCAGGTGCTCGTCGAAGTACTGCTTCCACCTTTCAATCACCTCACACTTTCCTGTGAGAAAGTTGCCGTCTAGGTCTCTGCACGTATCAGCTTGTGGTACATAGCCTTTGCGCGAGCTGTTCAACTTCTCATAGAATTTGCGTGTGTCGTTAGCACGGTACAGTGCTTCCATTTCTTCGCGGTCTCGATCTTCCCTCTGGCGCTTTTTCCTTCGAAGAACAGAATTTTGTCTGTTCCGTGCCTGTCTATACCGTTCCATATTCGCTCTCGTACGGCGTGGCAGCATTCTCGCCCGTGCTGCATTCTTCTCCTCTACTAACTGCTTGCATTCGCCATCAAACCAGTCATTTTTCCGATTCGGTGCAGAAGAACCTAGTGTCACTAATGCAGTGCTACCAATGGCGGTTCGAATATTTCTCCAGCGATCCTCAAGAGTAGCAGCGCCAAGCTGCTCTTCCGTTGGTAGGGCTGCTTCTAGCTGTTGCGCGTATTCCTGAGCAACTCCGGTTTCCCGTACGTGGGACGTACCAAGCAGAAAATACGTCGTCGCTAATACCTACAACGCTCATTTTTTACAGTATAGTGCTTCACTAGATGGAGCACCATACTGCAAAATATGAGCGTTGTAGGTCAACGTTTACCCCGTGCTTGGAATAGGGTCCCGAGGTGTTTAAGCCGTTCCCTACCCTACTTCGAGGAATATTCCATGCTTGAAACACAGCTAAAACTTCTTAAAACAAAACAAATCGCGGTTATTGGCGAAATCTTGTCAAGGTACTCACACGAGAAACCACAATAACCATTGTGTAGAGTGTGGCTCGCAACAAGCGTAACTGATCATTAGAAGAGAGTAATGAATACTCAAACCGATGGATATTCGATTTTGCGAAAAAGGTTCGTCCGGAATCTATTCCAGAAAAATATATTTTTCGAGAAACGTCTCCAAATGGTGGCTTTTTAGACAAACCATTCAGTTGGAATTCTCTATGGCTCTTTTTCCAACAAATAACTCCTCACCTGGATACGATATTATAAAGTTCAACCACAGACAGACGTTTAAGCAAGACCAACATTAATCGATAACTTTGTACAAATTTCAATCACTAGATCGAATCGAATTACTTGCTTAAAATGCACAGTTTGAGTTCCGCAAGGGCAATGGAACAAATGACTGTCTAACGCTGCTTTCCTCAGATATTCAACTGACCTCTGCGCAAAAGGGGCAACTGGCTTCGGAATTCCTGAACATTAAGGGGGCTTTTGATTCAGTTTCCGTTGAAATCCTGTCAGATAATCTTCAGAGATGTGGGCTTTCCGGAATTTCAAATAAGTTTTGCACAATTTTTTGTCAGAAAAGCAAATGAACTTTACACTTAGACAACTGCCAACTTTCAAAACCCCAAAGCTAATGCCCCAGCTCTCTTTTTTAGAACTCGTATGCCAAATATATTCACAATTGTTTGGCAGAACAATGCTGACGACTTGCCAGGCCTTTTGTAAAATTTCATACATAACTTCTTGAGCTAGGAATCTAGGGATCGAGTTTTCACAGCAGGAAACTGAACTTTTATAATCTTTTGGATAGAAGCATTACTGAATCATTGTCTTTCAACGTTTGGAAAGCAAAAATGCCAAAAAAGGATATACTTTCTTCGTTCAATTGGTGGCACATGGTGAGGTGCTCATCCGGGAAACCTCATCACTCTTTTTAAAACAACTATTCTCTCTGCTCTACAATGGACTACCAATCAGGCAAGAGTTTCTAGATTTTAAGATTCCCAACACGACAAACTACCACATAGATAGGGATTAGAACATATATGCACTTTGAGTGACGTCTATGTCTCTTGACGTGGAACAGGCATAAGTTTCAGGAAAGGTAAAAAATAGCTTTATAAACACAAACATACACGCATAAACTCATTTAGTATAAATACACGACCTATTGTGATGTACTTTTTATTTTGAGAATTCAAAAGTGAAGAAGTGCGAAATGCGAGTTTAAATTTCCCTTGCTTTCGAATTTCCATCATTCTACTAATATCCTCGTCAAAGTGTTTTCAAATAGTGAAGGCTCGCTCCTTACTTGCACAAATAATTCCCATTTATTTTTATTTTTCAAAACATCTATTCTCTGCCCGTCATCGCCACCCCGAGCTATTCACCCCTGTAACGAAGAAATCCAAACACCGTTAAAACCCATTTCACTGTTATAATCGCATCATAATTCATTACCCAAGTGCCGGTAAATGTCAATAGCACAATGCCCACTTGGCAACAGAAAAACTAAAATCTTTTCTCTTCACTGGATTCGCTTCTTTCTTCCCTCCGATTCCTTGAATCCACGCGCTCAGGAGACATCGATAGCATTTATCCCGTGTACGCGTGTTAACTCAGGGTAAACACTCAGCCTGGTGCTGTGGGGCTCTGGGCTCTACAGTCAGAAGCGAAAACAACACGAACATTCCGAGAATAGGTCGAGAGAAATCCTGCTTCACCTCCATTGGGCGGAAGGCGAAAGAAAGAGAAATGCTCTCGTTCCCGGCCGACGGAGCTGCAAACGGCATAGTCATTCTGCCGGAATCACAGCCATCTTCAAGGCTCCACCAAGGCAAAGGATTCGACTTGCAAGGAGTGGATGGAATGGAACTCTTCGTTTTTGCTGGTACGCCTCTCAGGCTATGGTTGCCTGAATCTCGCGAAGCCGGAAATGAAGTCCCAAGGAAGAACAGATCCTGTGTGTGAAAGCACAGAAGATAAATGATTATTTCAAACTAATAGAAATTCTGGTGTGTTTGCGCGCGCGCGCGCGACGGTTTAAAATAATAACGGATGTATTCGAGTGCGTGGAGCGGCGGGGTGCGGTTGGGGGCGATTGGTGCCGATAAGACGATTATCATTCTATTTGGTTACGAATTATGCGTTCCTTGGGAAAAAATGCCAGGAATCAAGAGACGATTGTAATGAATAACGTATTTAGAAGGCATCGGAATTAATTCCAAAAATTAAGCGCCCAGCGTGCGGTAACGCGCTAGATTTCCCCGTTTTAACTACCATGCTGCGTGAGATCCGTACATTGTTTTTGATCGCCCAATGTTTGAATAAATTTTAATATTCCACTCGGTTTGCTTTTATCAAATAACCCATTATTCCCGGTGCATTCAATATGCAGGTGGGAGGTAGCCCAGTGTGGTCGCGCATACTCGTCTCATTTTCAAACGTTTATTTGCTGAAACATCCAATAAAATCCACCCGGTACCGTTTGGGGATCCCGTTCAAAACCGTGTGGTTGTTTGATTCTGTTTATGGCGTAGGGCTACACTGCGCACAACAGCCGGGACGAGTGGTGTGGACCGAGATCAGCGTTCACCTCTTTATTACCTGTATTGAAATCCAGCCATATTGATTCTGCGTGAATTCGGGATATGACAGCTCCTGGAATTAGGGTGTTTCGGAACTTTTCGATGACAAAACAAATTTCAACTGAAACTTTTCCTGAATTGATTTGTAAACGTCATCACAGATTGAAAAAAATGGGGCTCTTTCAGGACGTATTTGAGGTGGAAGTTCATAAGAAGTGGAGTTGCGCTTGCAAAAATGCATGTTTGTTACCAGTCTTGTGTAAAATTATTACTCTTGCATGTCACTACTCACTGTGATTATTACTCTTCGCTTTACTTAACCGAATAACTACTTGCATATCCGAATCAGAGCTAAATAGATTATTCCTCAGAGCTACCAGGAGCCTGGTTCAGGATAGCTAGCTAGGTTCTGTTGCGTTGGTGCCGGGAGTTGCGTATAGACTGTTCCAGAAAGTATAAACACACTTTCAAAATAACAAGAAAGTTATTTGTTTTAGTTTAATGTTTCTATTTGGCAAATTATATTTATATTTGTGTTTTATATAATATTTTATTCTCGTTTGATCAAAATCTTTAATCATACCCGACCAAAAGGGCATAACATAAAAATAACAAAATTATAACAAACCGTGTTAATACTAACTGATTATGATATAAATTTGTTAAAGATGTTTTCATCAGGCAAAGTGTGTATCATATTTATAACAAATTAAGATATAATGCTCCAAGAGGCACAATCTGCGCAAAGAAATAAATTATTTCTAACACTAGCTGATATGATTTTGCTTCATCGTAACAAAAATGTTACAAAGTTTGTTTTGTTTATGTTATATCTGTATCATAGTTTGCTATAATTGTGTTAACTTTTAAGGATTTTTTGTTACAATTTCTGTTTTAACAACATCCGCGATCTGAATTCTAACAAGCTCTGTTATAAAATCTGCGTAACTGAATAACAAAACTTGAAATAATTTTGTTGTTTCCTTCTGGTCGGGTAGCCAATACTCCTAACTTTTCCTCGAACATGACCCATTAGCTTCTGCACAGTGGTACTTCCCACCATTTTGACCACTTTTGGCCAATCTTTTTTAAATTTTTGGATGTCGTCCGCTGGTTTTATGAATTTTCGAAGCTTTGCTTTGGTTAAAGCCCAAAAAGTTTCGGTTGGCCGGATTCATGTCTTTTGGTACGAAACATACAATTCGACTTTTGTACCATTCTTAAGTGTCCTTTGCGTAATGACATGACGCCAAATCAGGCCAAAACACTACTTGACCTTCGTGCCGCCTGATCATCGGAAATTATCGCTTCTGGAGACATTCCTTAACGTATTTCTGAGTGTTCATCGTCTCCGTTGTGATGTACGGACTAGATGTTTTACCACACTCACATATTGCTCGCCAAATTATAATCTTCTTACCGAATTTTTCCGTAAAAATTGCCTTCTCCGTTTCGGGGATGCATTTGTCTTCGCTTACAGTATAAAATTGTGGTCCGGGAAGCGTTTTGTAATCTAGTTTCAAATACGTTTTATCGTCCATTATTATACACCCAGAATTTCTACACAATAACGAATCGTAGAATTTGCGGGCCCGTGGTTTCACGGACGCAGCCTGTTTTGGGTTCCTTTTGGGTTTTTTCTGCTTCCGATATATTTTAAGCCCAAGTCTTTCTTTGGGACGCATGACGTTACACGACGAGCTCCCTAGTTTTTTCGCAACATCCCAAACGGAAGTCGCTGGTTTTTGCTGGTAGGCATCCCTGATCTTTTAACCGATGTTCGGACCAACAGAACCGGATTTCCGACCACTCTTCGGCGCATCTTCAAACGTACGCTGTTCTCTATATCGTTGCAGATCGCTGGATCGATGCCGACTCCTTGACTGACTTTTTTTTTTGCACGGTCTTCATTGATGAAGATAATTCTAAACGGCCCCTTGATGTCTCGGACCACTGGTAACAAACCGTCGATGGACGATCCGCCGTCGTTGTTCTGATGGAAACATCATCAGCGGCCATCCTGAAGCGGCAAATGTGAGAAACCTGAAGCTGAAGCAACTCAATCATTTCAGGATGTCGTCACGGCGTCTCAGACAGGGGGCAAATCAATCGTCGACAAATGTGGCGTTTAAACATGGCATGGCGTTATGTTCAAAGCGACCGTATAAAGATTTCTACGGCGTGCCAAATGCTTTCATGGACTGGTCGTCACTGGGCGGTGAAATGCGTCCACAAACATGACAGTTAAGACCGCGGTGGTAATCGGGCTGGTCGTCTCAGATCATTCATTGAAGGTTTCTAACAAACAAGGTGTAAGAAACATTCGATGAAATCACCAGAAAAATCGATTAGAAGAACAAAGAAGCACCATGGCGCTGCGTATGCCAGCGCTGTAAAAAAACAACGTAACATGGCAAAAAAAAAAAAACATGTCAACAGAAAATCAAAAAAAAAAAAAAAAAAAAAAAAAAAAAAAAAAAAAAAAAAAAAAAAAAAAAAAAAAAAAAAAAAAAAAAAAAAAAAAAAAAAAAAAAAAAAAAAAAAAAAAAAAAAAAAAAAAAAAAAAAAAAAAAAAAAAAAAAAAAATCTGGGTCGGTCCCTGATCTGGTGATATGGCGTAAACAATCGAAGTGACAAACAGCCCAGAAGAAATGTTTTATCTAAGTACCTTCGGTAGAAATCAATTTCTGGCTGGTGAAGAAGAACATATATGAAGAAACTCAAGTGATAAAATCAATGTGGCAAGGAGAACGTCACGGAAATTATGAAGAACAAATGAAGAAACAAATCAAATATAATCATTTGAAGCGGCGCTGTGAGAAACACAATGGTGAAGTAATGTGTGGCGTCCAGAAGAACATGCAAACAGAAGAAGAAGCAGGAGCAAATCCCTCACACCTGCATATATATATGGATGAACATTATTAATGGTGTGCTGGGATGAACCGCATTAAATTACTGGCTGCCCTTTGTTTACACACATTTACGCATTTTACCTTTTTATTTTTTTTTTTTTATACATTTGTTTACATTTTTTATTTGCCCCCCCCCCCTTACCGCGCGGCGCGCGCGCGCCGGTTGCCGCGCGCACGCACACACACACGCGCGCACGCGTTGCCTTTCGTTTTGGTTCTTTTTTACCGCACACTTTACGCACACCTTTTTTTGGTTTTTACACCGCACGCGGTTTTTTTTACCTTTACACGTTTGTACGCACACTTGTTTTTATTTTGTGCGCACGCAAAAAAAAAACAACACATTTTTTTGCATTTACGCCTTTTACCTGTGTTTGCATTTACC
>JASCZW010006228.1:0-104894 GCA_034211315.2 Aedes japonicus
GAAAATCGCTTTTTCGTATAAAATGGGTTTGTTTGACACGCACTAGCTCACCAATGTATGACGTGCGATAAATCTAGTCTAGTCTCGACTACACTTATTCCTCATACTACCCTGAGTTTCCGGTTATTTGGGCTATACAGGTCATTTACATTCTTCAAAGCAGGTTGAAATTTCAATAGGGAAAATCATCAAAAAGTATGAATATAGATAACGGTTTCAGTTTTTACCGCTAGATGTCGTTGTGGCTGCTCGAGGGGTTGTTAGATCTTAAAAGAAGAGAATCCAGTTTTATTATTTTATGTACCAACTAAGAATAGCACTTCTGAACACCATTTCCGGAGGTAGAACTGCAGCACATTTGGTTACCCCTAATTTACGGTGTTAAGCGACAACTGGCTTTCCGTGCAATGAAATAATAATCAGGAGTGCTAACAAAACCCTGATTCCAAACGGAGCCTGTGGAGTACCAGGGCACCCTTCACAGTATGAAACTGCGCTAATCGCTAATCGCTAATGCGCAATAGTGCAGCGGAGATTTTGCTACTCCGAGGTCTTCGGTCGCCTTTCTTAAGTCTAAAGTTTTAGCCTAAATTGACGGTCCCAATTGGCTCTCAAGCGTTACAAAGATTTGGATTTTGTTGCGATTTGCGAGTTGCCCTAACAGCATTCTTACTGATGGTACAAATCGGTCCTTTCTCAAACGTCATCAAAAATACAAAAAAAAACGCCATCACACTTCGTGATTGGCCCTAATAACATCTTTACTGTTGGTTAAAATCGATTGCGAGCGACTAAAGACTGTCCCAGAAAGTATGAACTCTCTTATTTTTCAGTAAAAATACTACACATGTGTTGGAAGTCCAATTTTTGTTAGATGTACTGTTAATATTTAGATGTAGTGTCAACATTTTCAAGCCAGCGATTGTTTGCAAGCTGGCACACCTTCTTGCGAACGTTCTTCAAAAGATTCAGCACAGACTTCTTAGCGGCAAGTTTTCACACTTTCTTCCACACTTTTTCAAAATGTTGAATGATATCTCCTACCGAAACATGTTTCCTAGAAGACGTTTTTATAAGCACCCATTGGTGTATAAAGATTGAACTCGAAAAAAATGCAACAGGGAAAAATGGTCACCAAAATTTCATTTCAAGTCGGATATTTTTTTAACTCTCAGGAAATAAATAAACACATATTAACTACGTTTTTGCAAAGTTGGTTTATTCAACCTCTTCTCCTAGGCTGAATGCCTGCACCTTGGACTTAACGCTACCCATCAAATTCTGTGCAACACTTGAGGCATCTTTCTTACAAACTTCATCCACTCCTTCTTCAAATCCTTGTCATTTTTGAAGACCTTCCCTGTTTTCAGGACCTTGCTCTCCATAATCACCCAGAATTTTTCTATTGAGCAAAGTTTTGGCAAATTTGGCGGATTTGCCTCCTTCGGCAAGGGCTGGTAGCGGATTTATGGATAATAATAGTGACTTTAGTGACTGAAATAATAAAAATAGTGACCAAATAGTGATCAAAAAGTGATTTAAAACTTTAGTATTTTTTGAATCTGTTATACATTAAAAATGAACTAAGGAGTGTATCGAAAAGTAGTTATAAACATTCGATGCGTTATTACGCATAAACTACTGTATATATTTGTAGCGTGTAAGCGCCATTTGCTTTGTTTACATGTCAAAAATGATTATTCGGTTCATTCATTTCCGATGATAAAGTTGTATTCAAAATGTCGCGAATTGAATTTGAGACTAAAAAGAAAATTCTGCACACTTGGTGCACCGAAAAGGGTGTTACTTACAACCAGATTGCGAAAAGAGTAAATGTTCACCCGACAAGTGTAAAACGCATCATCGAAAAGTTTGGTAAGGAGTGCTCCCTCGAGGATTTACTAAGAAGTGGCCGGAAACCCGGCTCCAGCAACCCTCGATTTGGACCAAAAAGTTGTGGATTATATTCAACGGAACAAATCTGCCTCTACTCGCGATCTAGCCAAGAAGTTCAGGACCAGCATCGGAATGATTCAACGAATCAAGCGCAGGGAATGACTTGAAGACGTACAAAAGCAGAAAGTGCCCAAACAAACTCCGAACAAAAGTCTCGTGCCAAAACCAGGGCTCGAAAGCTGTACAGCTGCATTTTGGACAATGTCGACCAGTGCATTTTGATGGATGACGAAACATACGTTAAAGAAGATTCAAGAACGCTACTGGGGCCGCAGTTTTATACTAAATCTGTTGGGAACGTGTGCCAACCGCAGATACGACTGTTGCGATGGAGAAATTCGGTCAGAAGGTGCTCATTTGGCAAGCTATTTGGCACATGTGGCTTGCGTTCTTCAATTTTCTATACAAAAGGAACTATAAATGCTGAGATTTATCAAAAGGAATGTTTGAAGAACAGGTTGCTACCATTGTATAGAAAGCACCAGTCCCTCCTCTTCTGGCCAGATTTGGCATCGGCACATTACGCCAAATCCACTCTACAGTGGCTGACGGAGAATAACATCAAGTTCGTAGAAAAAGACATCAACCCACCAAACTGTCCCCAGTTGCGACCGATCGAACGCTATTGGGCAATAGTCAAGCGTATATTTAAGAAGGATGGTACAGTGTCCCAAAACATGACCGATTTTAAGAAAAATTGGGCAGCGGCATCCAGGAAGTGCACAAAGGTCACTGTGCAGAATTTGATGGCAGGTGTCAAATCAAAGGTACGGGCATTCTACAGAAATGAACATGATGACTAGTTTTTCCGTTTGGATCTTTTGTAAACATGTTAAGCTATAATAAACTGAAATAGTATGTTAATTTTAACCATGTTTTCATGCCTATTTTATTATTTGGAAGTTTATAACTACTTTTCGATACACTCCTTAGGTGATCACCCCCGTTTGCAAAAATGAATATTACTGCGGCGCAATATGACTTTTTGGTTTTTTTGTTGTGGGAATTACTAGGGAATTACTAGAATTACTTCTGACATACCTTGCTTCTCAATTCCTTTTTCGAGCCGTTGCCATGTGAAGCTGTTTGCACTACCTTAATCATCTAAGGATATTTAGGCTTACCTACAGCCGTTTTCTTAGTGAACAACTGGTTCCAATACTCCTCAATTCTGTACATTGTACTCAAGGTCAGCACCTAGTATTTCAACAAGTTCCATTCGTCAATAAGAAGATCATAGTTGACCTGAATCGGAAGTAACTAGGCGATTTTCACGGTATACTTGGAGCTTTGGAGGCATTGGTAAATTTTTATAAATGAGTTCTGCAAACCAGATTTTTGACGTACGACTACGTCTTTGCTTTCGTGTGGTTTTTGGTACAATTTAAAGAAATCGCATTGCGACCGTTACGAAAAGTGGTAAGGTTTTGAGCATTAGTATCTCAGTCATTTCTTAAAAGATTTTCAAACATTTTGCAGCAATCCATCGGAAACATTTCTACGAGTCAATTTCAATAGAGAACAGTGTTGATTTTAGGCCAAATACTATTAAAAAATTCACAAGAGTTAAGCCTTGCCTTAAAAATTATATAAACTCTTTCATATGTGACCGCAAAAGGATAATGGCTGTATAAAATCACACAGACTGAATAAAAGTGTACACTGTTTTCGGTAAAAAAAATTTCCATCAATTTCTCTATCTGGAAAAAATAACAAGTATATGAGTTGACCTAATTGACGACCTAGAACATCCTGAATATGAAGAAGCTCAGGAAGAAAAAATAAATGCCTTATTAATAGTATAAAGCGTAGTTTTAGTATATTGTACATATGCATACGTATTATTAAATTTTCGTTTATAAGCGTCATATAGTTTTGTATCTTTCTGAGAGGTTCTAGGTCATCCAAAATGTACTTGAGTTCAAAACATCAGATCTACAGTTGTAACAGTAGCTTTTAGGGTTATATAAGAGTATGATATATATTCAAACATATTGAATGACCCCTTTGGAAAGTCAACAGTCATTATTTGATAACTTTATGACGTTCTAAGTCATCCAAACAGTCCTTGGGTGCAGCACTTAAGATCTACAGTAGTAACTATAGCTTTTTGGACTGTACAAAGTTACGCTACGTATGGGCTATTCAAAGTTACGCTACGTAACCATATTCAGTGAATATTTTCGAACGTAAAAAACATGATGTCCACGTAAAAACAGATACACGAGGATGATCTAGATCATCCAAACTGTCCTTGAGTTCAGAACATATGATCCACAGTTGTAACAGTTGGTGTTTAGAGTGTGCAAAGGGACAATATGTATTTAACAATAATGATTGAATAGTGTGGAATGCGACAATCTTGGGATATTCTAGGTACTCCAAACTGTCCTAAAGTGCAAAACATAAGATCTACAATTGTAAAAGTAGTTTTTTAAGCTATACATGGTGACCATACATGTGCAAAAATAATCAATGAACCGTTCGGAAGGTCAACAGTCATTCTTTTATAGCTTTGAGTTCCTCTATGTAATCCAAACCGCCTTGGAGTTCAGAACTTGAAAGATACGATAGTAATAGTAGTTTTTTGGGCAATACAAAGTTACGTCACGTATTCAAGTGTATTCAGTGAATATTTTCAAACCTTAAAACACACAAGAAGAGAATCTTGGGGTAGTCTAGGTCATCCAAACTGGCTTGGCATTCAGAAGTAAATTTAAGGCAATAAAAAGTTACAAAAAATAAACAAACACAGGGGTAAACGTTAACCTACAACGCTCATTTTATGCAGTATGGTGCTTCACTAGATGGAAAAATGCGCGTTATATGTTAACGTTAACCCCGTGCTTGTAATACGGTCCCGGGGTGCTTAAGTCGTTACCTACCCTATTCAATTAACATTCTTAAAGTCAATACACATTATAAAGCAGTATGACATGTTCCAGGTCATCCAAACAATATTCGAGATCAGAACATAGAACCTGCAGTTGTAACAAAAGCTTTCTATGCTATGCAAAGCTACGATGTGTATTGAATCATATTTATTGAATACTTTGGAAGAATTACAGACATTTTGAGATAATCTTCGGATGTTCTAGGTTATCCAAACTTTAAAACATAAAATCTACCGATAGAGATTTTAAGTTTTGAATTGTAGCTTAAAATCTACAACTTATTGGATTAAACATGGTAACAATATGTATTTGACCAAATTAAGTGATTATTTTTGAAGGTCAACCAAAATAATGAGATATCTTGGGATATTCTAGGTCATCAAAACTACCCTTGAGTTCAGAATTAAGGGTATCTTGTTAGCTTTATAATCTATGAAAGGTTACGCTATGCTTTCAAACACATTCAGTGAAGCTTTTGTAAGCTCACCGGTCATTATCAGATTATCTCAAGATGTTCAGGTTCATAAAAATTGACCTTGAGTTCAGAACTTAAGATATACGGTAGTAACCCTAGCCTTTTTGGCTATGTAAAGCTACGATAAATATTCAAACATATTCAATTAATATTCTGAAGCGTCTACAGATATCATCGAATAATCTTGTTAGTTTCAGCTATTCAAACTTCCCTTCAAAACTTGGGTCATAATTGTAAAAACAGCTTTACACAACGTTAGTTAGTATGTTGACATAGAATATCCAGGTATGTCATCATTAAGTAGGTCTTCCAGAACATTCAGGCGGGACAGAATTCGAGCAGGGCATCTAGTTTTTGGTGTATGTTCTTGACATTATATGGTGTGGCCCGAATTGCTTAATTTGGTTGACTATTGAACAATAGGTACAAGTGATGTTAACTTTTTACAATCGGCGGTACGAAAATATTGACTTAAGTGACCATTTTTCTAAAAATAGTGACTTTAGTGACTTTTGGATGCAAATAGTAACTTTTTAGTGACTAGACCAAAAAAAGTGACCAAGTCACTAAAAAGTGACCTTCGGCTCAAAAACAACATCGTTGATTTTGTACCATTCAATTACCGGTTTCACGTTATGGCACGATGCCAGATCCGGCCAAAACATAGTGTCACCTTCGGGGGACCGAGGGAAGGGCAACAGACGCTTCTGGAGGTATTCTTGTTTATATATTACGGCTTGCTGAATTTGCCGCACACACAGAAAGATTGCTACACCAAGTACTTCTTGAGGTCTGCTCCTAGGCTCATGCCTAAGTCCCTCTTTCATAACTTTTACGTCAAAGATATTGACAATTGTTTGAGAGAACAATGCACCCTAAGACAACTTGCTGACGATAGTGTAGTCTCCTTAAAAGGCTCACATGCCGTGAACTTGCAAGGAACATTGCAAAATTCCCTAGATAGCCGATCTTTTTGGGCTAGGATTCTAGGTATCGAATTCTCACCGCAGAAAACTGAACTGGTAGTGTTTACTCGAAAGCGGTATCCAGCCCAACTG
This sequence comes from Aedes japonicus, assembly GCA_034211315.2. Taxonomy (NCBI): domain Eukaryota; kingdom Metazoa; phylum Arthropoda; class Insecta; order Diptera; family Culicidae; genus Aedes; species Aedes japonicus. The sequence goes on from JASCZW010006228.1 coordinate 6,384, forward strand.
CAGCTTAATTTTTTGGGCAGAAACATTACCCAATCGTTATCTTTCAAATACGTTGGGGTCTGGTTTGATTCAAAGTGCACTTGGAATGCCCACATTACGTATTTGAAGCACTAATGTCAAAACAGGATCAATTTTCTTCATTCAATTTGTGGCACATGGTGGGGTGCTCATCCGGGAGATCTCATAACTCTCTTTTTCCTTTCTTTGGGCAAGAAAAAGTCACCTTATAAAATTGGAACGAATTCAATATCGTTGTCTGCGTATTGCTCTTGGCTGGAAGCACTTAACGCATAACACGAGTCTCGAAGTTCTGGCAGGGCTGAACACGCAATCTCGATGTATGAGAATTTACCACCACTACATATCGTCGGATATGTGTCTTCCATGCTATACTCCAGATCACGCTCACTTCACCTATAGCAGTTCTTCAATTCATTATGATCTTTCCATGAAACAAGCATCTCATGGGATTCCGGATCAACTTTGTTCTATAAATTTATATCCGCGTATTTTTACTGAAAAGTACCAACACGACAAAAGGTTATTCACTGATGGGTCTCGCCTCAATGGATCCACTGGCTTCGGTGTCTTCAATGAAAACTCTAGCACCTTCCACAAACTCCAGGAACCTTGTTCTGTTTATGTTGCTGAGCTGGCAGTAATCAACTTCGCATTGGGGATGCTTTCCAACATGCCCGCAAACCATTACTTCATCTTCTCGGACAGCCTCAGTTTGATTGAGGCCCTTCGGTCGGTGGAACCTAGTAAACACTCATCTTATTTCCTTTCAAAACTAAGGGAACAGATACGTGTGCTGGTCGAAAGATCATATTTACACACACAAACAAAATTTATTTACATGTATCAATCATTACAATTATTCATAGGTTGCTTCGATTCGGAGCCTCTAACACTCCTCCTCGCACTCCGCAGTCGTACATCTACAGTCCGTCCACCAGATTCTTCTGCATCATCTCACCGAGAGCGTTGAGGTCACGATGTCCAAAGCGCCGATGCCACACGTGCTGGCAGTCTACATTGTGGTGATTCTTGCCGCCATCAACACTTCATTCGTTGTTCGTACCTTGTAGAGTCCGCCAGTCTTGACTGCGGCCGCTGCTATTTGGCCACAAACGAGAATCCAGCACCCGACTTGCGTTGAACATAACCTCGGCTCCTTTTTCCACCAGCTACGGTACAGACAGCATGGTTGATCTCCAAACTTGGTACAAACAGCACGTTGCTAAGGGTAACCGTGGTCGTTTTTCCGTTGTCATGGTAACACAACAACCGTCCAGAACCGACACCTTCCACCTTTGCATTTTTTCCATCGGCCAGGCTGACCGATTTCACGGGGCTTTCGACGATTTCGTTGAAAAATTCTCGCTCTCCGCACATGTGCCGGGAAGCTCCCGAGTTCACAATCCAGTCACCAGAATCAGCTTGCGCTCCAGCCATCAAAGCGAACGTAACGGATTCCTTTTCACTGCGAGCAGCTTTTGCTTTCGGCGATCGACCTATTTCCGCTTCCTCTCCTTAGCGCTGCAGTTTGCATTCCTTCTGCTTGTGGCCACTTTCTTCTGCAGAAAGGCAGCACAAGCAGCTTCTTTTTCTTCGCAAAATTTTCCTTCATCGCTGAATCCGACGGTCCACGATCACGTTTCGCCACTTCGTCCAACAGCTATACCTTTGACCAACTCAATTTCAGCTCATCGTCGGAACGGCTCTCCAGGGCCGTCGGTGAGCGTGTCTGGAAAAATCGGGAGGCTCCTGGCACCAGCGCAACCGCAGTGGTTCGCAACCTAGGTCCCAGTCCAGCGCACCGACAGCTTCGCAGACAGTTCTTCCAATTCGAACAAATGGCTCAGCATGTCGTCCCCGTCCTTGTACGTTTGTTGCAGATCCTCTTCAGAACCGCAACTTTCGAGCAGAGGGTCGTCTTCGTATCGCGTAACAGGACATGTTGCTGATCCTCAACGAGCAGCGCAATCGTCGCTCTCGCTTTGCGGTCTCCGCCCTTCCATGCGTCCGTCAACGGTACCTGGAGCTATGATTCGATGTACTTCCATATCCTGCGAATCGCGCATTTCCGCCTTGAATTTCTACACCGAGTAGTTGGAACTGTTCAGTTTCACGATCGAAACCGTACTTCCTTCCATGGCGTTTCCAGAAACTTCCGTCAGCAGTGAAAAAAATCTTCGATTCTTCAAACGACTCAAGCGTTGCTAAGTTGCGGTTATCTGCGCCCACAACCTATTGGGGATTCGGTAGCAAGTAAAGTTCGACTGAACTGATTGGCGATTGACTAAAGACTAAATTTATTTGCATATATCAATCATTACAACTATTCATAGGTTGCTTCGATTCGGAGCCTCTAACAAAAATTTCATCCCTTTTAACCTCGAGTAAACCGCGAGTTAACGGCCCAAGTCATACTAATGCTAATATTAAGTCATTCATTATATCAAAAAACAGTGGATTATCGGCTCTGTAAAGCTAACGCAATTGAGCCTGACAAATAAATGAACTAGTTAAAAAGAGTACTTCTTGGCAAATTTTGTCGAACTTCTCCGGAACATCCAGACAGGACTTGCTGACGAAAAATTCCAGCCCGAGGATCTGCTTGGCGTCCACTTTAATGCCGTCCATTACCAACCAACTACTCGCGGTACAGCTTCCTGGCGCGAGATTTGGCCACCGTATTCTGTTTATTGGATCATTTAGGCGCCTTCCTTACCTTTAAGACATAAAGTCAGGCCTGCTTCTTTGTCCTTTGAGTTGACCTACTTGGTCACGTCTTCTTTCGCTGCTGGGTTGTCTGGGTCTCCTTGAGCGATTTTATCACACAGGGCAGGGTTGATTACAAATTGCTTCGCGATACACCTATGGTCCTGGATTTTCTACGATCACAATTTTTTGTCCAAGCACAATTTCATCAATTTTTAACCATGCAATAAAAAGCTATACACCAAAGAAAGTGTTGCATTTTTTTCGAGTACAATTATAACATTGCCACAAATAGCTTGCAAAACCATAGCTTTCTTACCGCAATTTTCGACCTGACTGGATGTCTCAAACTGGTTCAATACTTCCCCTTCACACACCGTATAATATGGTGGCCCCTACAAGTATTTGTGGTCGAATTTCACATAGGTTTTAACATCCATGTGCCTTACTATATCACGTTTGAGAATTTTAAGTCCTTTCGTCTGTTTTTTTTTTTTCAATTGTCTTTTTGTTATTTTGTAAGTCAGAACATTTTTAGGGTGTTACGAACATTTCGAACACGGTTTTGTGTTATTTTCGACCAGATAAACAATCTCTACTATGTAGTTTTGAAACTTTCGCTCAGTTTTCAATACTTCTATTCTATTTCCAACCTGAACTTTCAAAACTTTCTCTTCAGATCTTTCATTCTAGCAAACATTATTGTCCAATCTTGATGCCTCATGGTGATGAGCGTACATCTTCTTCTACATCATAATCGTTACTCCACGCACGGAGAATACAAAACATAACAGTTAGAGAATCTTTACTATGTCACTTCAAAAGTTCTGAATTACTGTTACACTGGGTTATTATCAAGACTCTGATTATAATCAGAGTTGATGTCTTACCAGTTTGGAGATAATCTATCAATAAAATTCCTTTTGCATCTCAAAAAACAGACGCTAACACCTTCTTGGCCGATTTCTGGACACTAGCTCGCTTCGGAGTCGAAGTGCCTTGTTCATACCACTCCTTAGCCTCTTATTGATTCAAGATCATTGTAGTAGACCGAAGTCTTATCCATAGTGATGAATCGACGCAGAAAATCCTTTTTATACTTTCGAAATTGCTGCAAACGTTGCTTAGAAAGTCGCATTCGAACGTGTTTTTTGTTGCATTGTTAACAAATGCGGCACCCATTGTGCACACAGTTTTTTGAAACCCAAAACATCAGCCGAAATATGCCATGTTGTTCCATGTGAGATGCCTATGGTGTCAGCTATCACATCCAGAGTCGATCGATAATCTTCCAAAGCCATATCCTATATTTTCACTACGACTTCTGGTGTTTATGCACTTTTTGAACGTCCTGAGCGTGGGTGTCGTCTTCAACGCTTGTACGGCCACGCTTAAACTCCAAAACCCATCGGTGAACGGTTGGTAATGAAATAGAATACTCTTTCACCAATACTTTCACCATCTTCTTTGCATGGATCGCAGCGGTCGATAAACCTCCAAAACAATGAATTTAATCACTGCACGGTGTTCGGGTTTTTCCGTTGCTAAAAAAAACTGACACGTCAAGTTCAAATGACTTGTAAACAAAGAATGAATTGACAAATCGAAATGAAAGTTTGAGTACGTTCTTATGAACGATGAAATATGGTATGCTGATGACCTAAAGCTGTTTTTTGTGGTACGGACTTCCGAGCATTGTACTCGTCTTCAATCATTATGGGATCGATTCACTGATTGGAGCCTTCGGAATAAACTTATGATCAGCATTCCAAAGTGTATGGTAATGTCGTATTACCGCATCAAGCAGCCGATTGTTTTCGACTATACCATCAATGGCGTCGTTCTACAGAGAACCGACCAGTTCAGCGATTTAGGCGTTCTACTGGATCATGAATTATCGTTTAACCTCCACCTCTCTGCTGTGATTTCTAAAGCTAATCGCCAGGGTTTGTGTCAAAAATCTCAAGAGACTTCACTGACCCGTACTGCCTGAAAGCTCTCTATTGCTCACTGGTACGATCGATCCTAGAAAATGCCACCTTGGTCTGGCTTTCTTATCAATTGACTTGGAGCTTGAGGATGGCATTGCGTAATCTACCATGGCATGATCCGCAAAATCTTCCGCCGTATTCAGATCGCTGCAATCTGCTGCAATTGCATACTTTGGAACGCCGACGGAAAAATCAACAAGCGGTTTTTGTTGCTAAACTTCTGAATAGAGAGGTCGACTGCTCGAGGCTTCTCTCTCAACTGAACAACCGAGTTCCTCCGAGAGTATTACGGAGTGGTACTCTTCTCCAACTCTTCCCCATCGAACAGCGTTTGGAAACAACGAACCTTTAACATCTATGATGCGAGCGTTTACGACTGTCGAAGAATTGTTTGAATTTGGCAAATCTTCAGCTCACTTTTTGGCTCGTGTTTGTAATGTCCGTTTTAAGTTTGTGTCATGTAGACAATAAGTCCGATGAACTAAATTAATTAAATAAATAAAATAAATATTAAAATGATGTCTTCTTGGTTCTTGGTTTGATGTCGGTATGAAAACTTTGACTAACCTAGTCGTTGCCTTCCTTTGAATGGACGCAAAAGTTTCTGCTTCCGCCAGGCTCGGTTCCCGAGAGGAACGTGAACAACATCAACCGGATCACACGGTCTGCGATCGAAAAGTTCTCCGTATCTCTTAAGAGTCGCATACACAAAGTTCCAGTTAACCCCATACATAACTGATAGACAGTTAACTCCATGCACGACTGTAAGTGTATACAGGAAGCTAACGCTGATACTAATACAGAATTCGTTGGAATCCATGAACGTCGCGTACGATCTAACCCATTACATCAATTGGACAAATTTTAGTACAGCAATAGCTAAGTAACACACTACGATCCTAGTTAGTTATTATGACTTAGCAAGTCATATTTATGTTATCTCAACTGAATGGTAACAAGTGTGCTACTAGAACTGAAGCCGTAACGACGGTAGAAGAGCTTCCAGCTTTTGAAGGAACATAACTTCCTTTCCAACCTGATCTTAAACAACGCGCTTCTAGATCAAACTCGACCAGTTCCAGGAAGGTCATTTAAGAGAAAGCCTGCTGCTCAATTTTGAGATCAGCAATGCACCGATGTTTACCGTAAATAGTCCTCGAACGCGAATTTTAGAGCCTCATCAAGGCCAAGAAACGCTGATACTGGCGAGAATTCGTGGACGGGTAATCGCGTGAAACATCGGTGTAAACTTTCTGGAATATGGCGTGAAAATTGCGTAGCCGAACTACGAACAACGAGAGCGACGAGTAGTCGGGCCAATGGATCCCCAAGTTCACGCGTAAAGTTTGCCAGATTCTGTGCTGGCACGAATGATTTCTCGTGAAACCACGAATTCGATAGACGAGATCAGCCAACCATTTTCAATGGTAGAAATCTGTGATGGCTGATCGAATAAGGTTCAACTTGCTTAAGAGCTTCCCAGACATCGCTAAGAGGCGCATGTTGAACTTGTTTAATCTGTTTCAGGAACTAAACATTGTACCTGCTGATAGGAGATCGGTGAGAGTTATTGCCATTCAAAAACCTGGTAAACCCGCGTCCGACCACAACTCCTATCGACCCATCGCGAAATTATTTTGTATTCGAAAGTTATTGGAGGAAATTATCCTTTTCCATCAAGGCAAACAACCTACTTTCAGATACTTAATATCGCTTCCAAAGTTTTGCGTTACTGTACAGCATTCCGTTTTGAAAGAATAAGCATTTTTATTTGTGAACATAAATAGCAAACTTCAATAAAATTTATAAAATCTATGATTTTATTCAGTAACGAGTATCCCTAGGAAATTTGGCTACACATAGCCAATAAAACACGGAACTATTTTGCTGGCGTAGATTAGGGTGTCCCTAAGAAATTAGTTTTTTCATTGTAACTTTGTAGTTTCAATTCTTAAGTAAAAATAATCTTCAGACGAAGTGTAGACAAAAATATGATACATGTTCCTTAATACCCATTTAAACAAGAATTTGATGATTTTCTGGCCAATTCTCCCCTTAACGATCATAAGGTCGAAAAGAAAAAATGCATGTTTTTAGTTAAAATTACCCGCAACTTCTGAATGATAAACTGTATTAACAAATTTTGTTGAGCGAAAATGTTCACTCTAACGTTTTCTATATTTTGTTTCAAGATCACTTTTTCCTAAAATGAGAAACAAAAAAGTTATGATGTAGAAGGAGATGTTCGCTCATCACCATGGGGCACCAAGAGTGCACATTAATGTTTTTGCTAGAATGATAGATATGAAGAGAAAGTGTTGAAAGTTCCGTCAGTGTGCGGCAGGTAGGAAGTTGAACAGATGTTCGAAAATTTGAGCGAAAAGGGCATGTGTCCAGTGGCCTAACATCCCAATGCTGGGTAGGTTGTGACACGGACAAGTCCGCCACCTCTACAGGCAAAAAATGGCGTATGGAAAGCGCTCATGTATCACTGATGGCTTGTGATAGTTATTCTAGCGATATTGTGTGCACTCTGTTTTTGATGCGCACATGGGAGAGAAACTCTCTCCTTTTTTAGGTTTGTTTTGATTCGCTACGTCTGATATCAAGTCAAAAAAGTTATACTAAAAAACTCGTTTCTTAGAGACACCCTGATTTGGAGCAGAAAAATAGCTCTATCATGGTCGAATAAAGAGCTAGGAAAATGGTGTCTAGAACACAGTTGCCTAAAATTATATTCCCTACAAACTTGTCTTTGACATCAATTGTGTTTCGTTCAAAAGTTAGCAACAGCGCCGCCCTAGTGGTAAAGTTTTAAACTACGAAATTATCACCACAAGATGAACAACTTGTTTATATCCAATTTTGTAGAAGACACCATGATTCTGAAACGTAGCCCTTTGGAGTTATTAATTTCACCATGAAAAAAGGCTTTTCCGATCACTGTGAGGCGCTACAGTAATTAAAAAGAACCGATCAAATTCAAATAAGAGCATAATTACGTGCTACTAGCGAATGGCATTGTTTGAAAAAGACCATCAGTTTCATCCCCGTATAAGATTTTACTCTCGTAGATTATTTCTAACGCCAGAAAGATCGCACAGTAAACACGCTGCCACTGGATGAATCGAAACGTTGAACGATAAAACCTCTTATGAATTTTCCAAAACAGACAAATCGACAAAAACCTTTCATAAGGGCCCAACCGACAAACACAAAAAAAAAATGGTTTTTCCAGGAATTTCTCGTCATTGAAAATTTGCCCAATCAATCCAGCAAATCTTCATTTCGGAAAGGAAGAGTTCACCTATCCGATAGAATTGGAGGCTTACATGGGTAGCCTTTGTGCCACGAGAAATTTACCGAAGAAGCCATTGTTTATCAGTTGGGCCTCAATGAAAAATATTCGTCGAAATGAATCCGAAGGAGATATAAATCAATTGAATCGCCCAATGCAACCACAGCACTCGATCTTACCACGTTGCGGCATTAATCGTATTACCCAACCTTCAGTGACTCATACTTAGTCGAAGATGAACTTTTTCGTCTTCGCTTTTAATTGACCTTCGGTTCCTCTCCATTCCAACACTCTTCCACCCCTCATTCACCCATAGATTAACCTCTTTCATCAATCACTTCAAGCAAAATTCTTCAACCCCCATATTGCGTAAATTACGTAATACCGGGAGCGGAGAAGATACGGGCCAAAGCCTCCACCAGAGGCAGTTGCTGGTGTACAGACTTGAGTGCTGGAACTGGAAAAAGTGGCAACTCGACTCGTCTATTTTGGTCTTCCGCTACCCGCATTTCACAGTCGAACTGCTGCTGCTGCTGCATCGGAACTTCTGCTCCATCTCACATCGCAGCTCGCACACATCAATCGAATCTAACTTTGGCTCTGGTGCGAGACCTTTGTTTATTACCTTTCGGAAGGTTCTTCTTGCTTCCCTCAAGGCCTTTGATTTACATCGCGTCGGAACCGACGATGGTTCCGCGTGTGTGCCGCGCTTCAAAATTCCAGCAAAGACGAACATGTGTGTGTACCTATAGGAATACACACGTTGGTTCTGCGTTGTTTACTTTTCACAGTCTGTCTCAGTCACGGTGCAGTGTATACGCGTTGGACCATTGCGTTACATTCTATGTTTGTTACAACGTGTATGCTCTGTGAGAAATCCTTTCTTCCCGATTGCGTCGATTTCGGTTTGTTTGAAAGCCAAGGTGTTTGCATATAAAATGGTTGTCAAATCGCTCTTCTTTAGTCAAGCGACAATTTGAATCATTTTGAACTATAAACGATATGATTATTCGGTTCAAACTAACATAAAATTCTACCTCTTCTTTGCAATAACCTTGCATCACTCAGTGCCTAGCTACATAACAGTGGTTGCAGTAGGCCAGGCAACAGTATCGCACTCGTGTTCTATTGTTAGAACTGCAGCGCTTTCTTCATAGATCGAGAACTGCACCCTGTTTTTTCCCTGTTGTACATTTCTTTCCGCGAAATGAAAGGAAAACTTGCTTTCGCGTAAATTTACATGACGAGGGCTGCTAGGAGCTGCTGTTCATTGCCGCAGTAATTGATCAAATCGTTTCGCTCCAGGAGGGTAGGATAGCTGCCCCGCGACCTACTCTTACGCACATGGTTTGCCCTTCCAGTGCCGACGTTTAGATCACCATCGCTCTATGGGCAAGGATAAGGATAAAGGACATTGGAAAATCGATTTTTTCCACTTGTACTCGTACCTATAGAAGTGCAAACTTTTCCCCCGTTGGTTTGCTGCTGTTGAGAGTGACAATTATCGGAGTGTTTCTAGTCCACAGGAAATTTGGTCAAATTTGGGAGAAACCAACGGGATTTGGTTGAAAAAAAAAAGGGGGCAAATGTTATAAATCCGAAATCGTTCTTAATAACTCCATTCGATCAATAGAAACTCACACGGTTTGCTCCAATAACGACGATGAACTCGCTCTTGACGTTTGTTGCACTGATCCGTTGACAGGAGTACCCTATCTCTTCTGCGTTTTCTCTATGTCGGTATTCCGCTGACAAATTCTTCCTTCTTATCACTGATGTGCATACACACCACCCTTCTTGCACTTAATTTTGCTTCATTTCTTCACACCAAGACACGTACGATGAACACACTCTAAACAAAATCAGAAATCTCCCAACGGAACCGATAAGCAATCTTCCCCGAAATGCACACTGTTAACTACAACCAACCACAAATAACAAACTCTTCGAGAGGTGGAAGCGCTATTCACTATTCCCTATCTATTTTTTTTTTCACCACCATCCTCCGGTAGCAATTAATACATTACTCACATCCCCACGAGAGGATGAATAATTCGATTTTCAATCGAACACTCTTGCTTCACCACAAGTGACCTGGAAACTCTGCAACCCGTTGCCACAGAAACTTCGGATCGACCATACACACACACACACACGGCACAAATTCTGAGGGGATTGAGTTTTCCCAAAATTTTCACTTTGTCAAAAACTACGCTGAAACTATGATAATTGAGGAACCCTTCAACGCGCGAGCAGGTCTCCACACAGAATAGATTGCAAGATTGTTTTGCAGTTGTCGAATCGCCGCGGTACGCCGTGCACACTCGCACTTACTCACTCTGGTACTAAAGACGACGCGCTCCGGCCTATGTTGAACGGGCAAGATGAGAAGACTCTGCAGAGACGGCGACTGACTCTCTATCGCTCTCTCGGTATATCCACCATATGTAAGCCGTCGTGGTGAGAATTTGTTGTTTGGGGTGGGTTATTGTATTCAAAAGCAAGCGAAACGTACATTTTTAGAAGGGCGAATTTTTATCAAACACAAATAATTAAACACAAATAATTAAACAACCATCTGGAAGAGAAATGTTGTATTTGTCAGCTAGGACTTTCAATTGACAAGAAATAGGTTCAAGTTCTGCGTACTCACCGGTTTAAGTCATTGTTTACAAAATTTGTTTCGCTCTATTGAAAGTTGGCATTGGTAGGTCCACACGCACGCATATGCGTATGTATGTGGTAGCGGAGAACGCTATCAATCAGCTGCACACGCAAGAGAGAATGTGTTGAAAAGAAGTTCTCAGAGTGCGAGGAGTGAGAGAGCAATTCTATGACCGCAGCGTTGCCAGATTGCTTCAACTTCAGGATATCAAAGGTTAGATGAAATCGGTATTCACTATTCAATTCAATTACATGTTTTTAGCATGTAAAAAATATTTGGAGGGTAGCAATTGTGATCATTTTGCATTAGCATTGACGTTTAGAGTAAAAGAGAATGCATCAGCATTAGCATTGACGTAGAGAATACAAATTTATTTGATAATGGTCGTTGGGAGCATCTAGTCTACCCAGGCAACCAGTAAGCAGTTCCAAAGCGTATTTACGGCTGCCTTCAAGCAAAAAGTCACCTTAAATGCAACATAAATGCCTCTTTTGGCCCAATATACGGCTCCTTTACTGCAAGGCTATTACAATGCTTTATAAATGCTGTTTTGCATTCGAAATGCTCATTTCAGGCTACAAGCATTTCAATAGCTTTTGAAATCCAACTTTACAACAGATAGCATACAAGATGCTGATATAATGCTAATATAATGCATGTAGTATCTGAAATGCAGATTTAGAGTTGATTTACTGCATATACTATTGCTTATTAGTTAGCTGGGTAGGCTAAGTGATGGTCCATGTTCCTTCATACGGTTGAGACTCAAGCATTAACTGTGGTCCTAGCCCCATGTGGGTTATGGTTATAACGCCATTACTCGATCGTTGGGAAGAGAAGAATATCTGAGAATATAAGTACAATTGATGAAAGAGCCCTTGCGCTGAACTGACCGGCTTGACGTGCCATGAGGGTCCCTACCGACCACTTTATTGTCAAGACCTGAAGCTAAGAGTCAGTTCCATTGTGGTTGAATTACATAAATAAGTTTTTCCACAGTATTTATCTACACATTTTAGGACGAAGCAACATGACACACAATAGAGGTTTGATTGACATTTCAGCCTGGAGACGCTGGTTTGCGTAGCCTGAGCAATGCTGTCAATTTGACAATAGCAAAGTGAGTGACTACGACTGAAGATCGTGTCCATTCTCATTTAACTAATAATTTCAGCACGCTTTAATATCATCCTTGCATTTCAAATCATTTTGGCATTGAGAAGCAGCATGACAATTGAATACTTGCAATGCTCAAATTGTTTTTCTGGATTTGAGCATAACAGTGAAACAGTGTTCAAATTCTATTTCTGAGTTGTAAAATAAAATTTCATAAAAGACTGGCATGTGATTATAAGCAGTACAGGATTGTATTTAAATATTTGGAATTAGTAGTATTATGATAAGATACTTCATTTATCTCAGAAATCATCAAACCGGGCTCTTCTATCACTCAAACTACTTTCTACCTCTTCTAGAATAGTCTGCTGGTTCTTAAACTTAATATATTTTTATTTAAATTTTATCTTCGCTCAACTCTGATTTTCAGCTTTTCCAGGATTATTTAGATATTAATACCAACTAATTTTTATTTTGCAGTAACAATACAGTTGGTGTCAGATATATTTTGTAAATTAGTATATATACTCTATAACGTAAATTACATACAAACATTCAATAACAAAGTATAAGGGGGAAATACAGGGTGCCAGACGAACTGTAGGCAGGATAAGGTATTTGTGGTTATCTGGTCAAAATCACTTATGACAATTATGCCTTCATTGATGGAAACCATCTGGTCGAGTTCAGCGAAGGACTTATTATCCTCCGACAGTCTACAGTGAGTTTTCTTACCCTGTTTTTAACAAACAACTAGATGGAAATCCTAATGTGTATTGCTTACTGTTCATTTCGTTGGAAGCAAATTTTTTACCCTTTCCGTGGGTTTCATGTAAGTGCATCTGTTAACGAGTTCACACCCCCGTTTTTGAACCTTCATACAACGGGGGGTGTGGGGATTACAGCTATGTATAGTTTGATTTTGCTTTTGGGAGGAACAGTACGCCAAGTCCTGCAATGGTGGTGGCTTCCTATCACATCACATATAATTATAAGTGGTGAAAGAGGACTTATCAGAGGATTTGCGCTCCTAATTGCATCATGGCCCAAGAACATGGCACCACAGGGGACGCAAGATCCAGCACACACGGCAGCGGTTAAGTTGATCATTGCGAGCAGAATGTATAGCGTATGAAGTAACTGAGGAAGTGATCAATTAATGGTAACTACACAACTTAGTTGTTAGCTCGATCCTCTTATAGATGCGCTGCTATGATTTTTCATAAAGACGTACGCTCCCTCGAAACTCTCAATACGGACACACACAAAACAATTGATTTAATGGAGATTATTCTATCAAATGAAAGGGTTTAACTGTATTGGAATGAAAATTATTTCGAGTTACCAAAAGTCCAAACCCTCTAGTAGAAGAACCTAATTATTGAATATTCATGTTCATTGTTGAGTGCTATCGAAGGTCAATTAGCATGGATTCCATAACGATAGGACTTACCATAAGATAGTACTTGAAAATATAACAATCCGCTAAACATTCTCCGGAATAACTTATTTCACGAAAAACACGGAATCTATATCGAATGAAGCATGAAACACCAAAACTATGCTCTGAAATTCAAGTTGAGTTTTCCAACGTGACCATGATCATTAGATCATTCTAGTTCGGAAAAATAGCTTATGTTTCAAAGAAAGAATAATTGAAAAAGAATGTTTTTGTAGTGCCATGTTTGTGTAGTTTGCAAATTACATTTAACAACGAAATAGATGGGTTTTCTATTTTCGTGGACAGCACATTTTTCAGGGCAGATGCTGTTACTCGTCCATTACGAGCAATACTCCACAAGTCACAGTCCTATTTTACTCGTGTGGCACATGCCACTTGTACCCGTTGTTTGTCGTGCAAGGCCTCTTGCATTTTTACATATAAGGTTAATGATATAAACCGCAATTCTTCAATACTTGTTTCTCTAAAATTTACGTCATACAACTCGTTGAACAAAAATAGTCCGATTGACAATTTGCTGACACTTAAAACAAAAAAACGTGCAAAAAGATTGCATAGCAACGCATTGCACATCTTTGTCCTGGAGTTCATTTAATTTGACGCGTATATCGTGGATCCGCAACGTGGGAACGTTTCCGCAAGCATAATCTGGGGAATCACGTGTGTATCAAAAATCCAATGGCAGTTGTAGGTTTTTCGGAACGGTTTTAATCAGCCTCCCCCACCGTTGCTCCACTTCTGTCACTACCTGAGTATCAGTAGCTCCACTTCACACAAGTTGGCTGTAGAACAGACTGGTAAGATAGTACAACACTGCTCTCACATGTGAACATACTTCGCCGATACCATCAATACAATCACAGTGTGCGAAAATCACATCTTGAACTTTTACTATGATCCAAGGAGTAAGACATGGGTCATTTATGCTCATTGAATGCATAGCCTAGAATCATAAATTACATACATACATGATACTCTTCAACGAATTTTATCATTGTGTTAACTTTATTTTGCCTCGAACAACATAAATTTCTCCCATTGGAATTCCTTCTACTAGTTTCACCATGCCACTTTTTTTTGTTTCCTCTACTTTGAAACACAGATAGGTCAGTCCACTGTAGGCAGATTGTTTATGCAGCACGTAATCTAAGCTTGAATCATATAATACAGTATCCAGAAGCTGAATGGTCTTCATTTTCATCAGATATGGGTCGCTGTTTCCAGTTATGGCAATTTTGTCCAAATACCTCTGTAAATGATCTGCTGACAATCCAGCAGCATACATGCTGATAGAAGCTGAACATACTAGCCATTTGTTAGAAAATGTTTTTTGATGCTGAAAATTCATGTAGTATTTACGTATTGCAGGTACAGCGGCTATATTTAACAGCTTCGATGGTATATTTTACTTTGGAGGCATCTTCACGATATCACTGATCAGATACAAAAGATAAGCCGGTTTCTTGAGATGAAATTCGCAAAAGTTTCAATAGAAACAATTGTTTCAGTTTTTCTTACTCCTTTTCTTCTTCCTATTCACAGGAAAACAACTTAAGATGTCTGTTCTACTGAGAAACGCCAAAAGAGATAAACAAGAGAAATCAGTTGATCACAAACGTCTCGTGGAATACCTTATAGCTGACTTAATTCTATATGCTCTGCAAGGTCTCGCTTTATGTTGATCTTAACTGCAAGGAAAACGAACTATCTCGGAAGAAAAACAGTCACATCGTATCTAATTTGAACATACCTGCTTCCAGAAAAATTAAAAGTTTAGCTCCCATGGAATAATATTAGGTTTGAGTTGCAATTCTGTAATTTTTATTTTCAAAATTTCAAAACAATTGTTCTTATTTTTGGATTACGTTTCATTGCAAGTTGACAGCACTGCATTCTTACAAGAGAAGCTCGCATCTGTTCCAGTCAGCCGGTGTTTCTCAAGCTCTCCCATCGAGGTGAGAACGGCGTCTCTCGGATCACGATTTGACAGTTTGGTTAATAAGTTACAACGCACAAACATGCGAACACACCTCGACGCAAAGAAAAAACATCAACCGTCAATACCCCACCGCCAACCGGCGCCCATTAACTACGAGTCACGCGTCGAGTTAAAATACAGAGAATGTGAGAGAGAATTTTGAATATGCAATTGCGCATGAGCCGGAACTGGTGAAAGAGCGAAAGTGGTATAAATTGAGCAAAGAGAGCACACTTTCTCGCGGTCGCTTTCTCATTAATTTTGAAGCGTTGAGTGTAGTTAGTGCGACATCTACCTCGCACTAGAGGAAGCTGAAGTTGTATTTGGCATACAGGGTGTATTCGAGGAAAATGGCACATACAAATTTGTCTGTTTTTCTTTTATCCAATATAGGAAAATTTATTTACTGATTTATTTATTTCGTCAAGCAATGTATACTATGGTTACAATGTTCTACGTACATACTACACATTATTTATGTTGTCTTTCAGACGAGATTTTACTAGTTCTTCAGACATAGTGATGCCGATGATTTCGCAATGAAAGTTATGCTGTTGCATCATTCGATTAATGAGGCCATTTTTTGCATAATTTGTTCTCTATGACTTTTCTAAGAATAATTTCCGTGTTCCAAGATGCCGACTGGGACTATAAAAGTTCAATTGCGAGAGAAGTACTTCTGATTTTATACGTTGTGAAATAATGTCATTGATCTAGAAAAGCATGCCGCGTGCTTCATAAGATGGCAGTGGAAATACAGTCCAATTCAATTTCCTTATGGCATATAGAAGAAATTGCTTTTGGACGGATTCTACGCGTTCGTCGTGTATGGTAAAGTACGAATTCCATACTAGGTTGCAGTATTCCAGAATTGGCCTTACATATATGTAATGTATAATATTTTAATAGTGTACGGATCTTGAAAATTGTTGCTGAACCTCTTAATAAAGCCCAGCATGCTATTTGCTTTACTTATAATAGTGTTGTAATGTTCTACAAAAGTGAGTTTAGAGTCTAGGATAATGCCTTACTATTTTGCATGTTTCTACTTTTTGGTTTCCTACAAATATTTCCGTACGAGGTGTTTCGATTTTTCTGCTAAATGCTATTGAGTTAAATTTTTTTCACGTTAAGTTGAAGTAAGCTTTTGCTACACCATGTGTTGAATAAGTTAATTTCGTTCTGGAATTCTTCTGCGTCACTAGAATTATTTATTTCCATAAAGAGCTTCATGTCATCTGCATATATGAGTATTTGGATTTTTTTTAAGTATGTAGGAAATGTCGTTTATGTACAAAATAAAAAGAAGTGGGCCTTAATGTGAACCTTTGGGCACCCTCGAGGTGACAGAGATAGGTTCTGACAGTTTGTTTTGAAAACGAACAATTTGTTTGCGATGCGTTAAATATGACTGCAGCCAATTTAACAGTCCAGGTTCCATTCCAATTGTTTGCAATTTGAAGAGTAATAATGGTATGTCGATTCGGTCAAATGCTTTACTGAAGTCAGTGTAAAGAGCTTCTACGTACTTGCCATGTAAGGCAATTCAAATTGGTTCTGTACGACTAGAGCGTGTATCCTCTATCAATAACCTCGGGTTTACGATCGACGCCAAGCTGAAATGCAACGAACATTTAAGGCTATACCTGGCAGATTACACATATATTCTACAAAATGTTCTGCCACCTTGGTCCAAAACAGCCTTTATTTTGGGACCTCCATTTGGACACCAAAGTTATTGAGACCTTTTGCGCTTGACATCCTCTCATGTCTTTTGACTACACTGAATGGTGAATGCTGATAGAACTGGGAACCTTATCTGCTAGACACACTAACATTCCTTTTGTCGCTGATATTATTAAATTAAATTATGCAAGATGTAATCCGAATAGTGGCAGAACTTGAGCTAATGGATCTAGGTTGCCTTAAATAACCCTGGTAACCCTAGTAACAATTTGCAGATGATCTAATCATTATTGCGGCATCTAAGAAGGAGATCGAATGCATTCTTAAGGAATTGATAGAGCAGTTAGAAACTGTTGGCTTAGAACTAACATTACCAAATGTTAATCACAATTAAGGTATCCAAATGATAAGGCACAGCATCCCGTAGAACTAGACTTAAAGAGAAAATGTTTCAAGGTTCATGATAGTATAAAATATCTAGGAGTTTGTATTACATCAACATTAGATAGAAAATCTACAAACAGGTTAAGATGTAGAAATATATTTAAGACAAGTAGACCAGGGGTTATTTTTTGTAAACAGTTCAAACCGTCTTGGCCATTAGGATAACTTATTTTACAAACAGTGCTAGTACCTGTCATTTCATATGGAACAAAAGTGGGTGTGCTACCACAAGGAAATAGGCCGACGGAAAATAAATAAGTGAAAAAGAAAAAAAGGGGGTGTGTTAACGAAAAAGAGCTGAGTATCAATGGCAAATTATAAGAAACTTATTTTAAAAACCATTTTTATTCAATGCAAGAAATCTTCGAATTGAAAATTTAATACTATGACACTACTAGACGGAGTAACTTCTTTTCGTGTTTGAAACTAGGGTCTTTTTGATGATGGTATTGAAATTGTTTTTGTTTTTCACTTTTTTTTTATAAACGGTTTTTTAGTTTTTACATGGTTTTTAACACAAATGGTATAGGACCTACATACATGAAACATGTTCAACAACGTTCAAGAAGAGTGAAATTATTATTTCTGGGAAGACCGGAGAGTAGGTGAAGACTCTACGGGGCTGAGCTGCAAGCAACCCGGCGGGTCCACGGGTCGCGGATGGTGTGGTTCCATCAGATATGATGGACAGCTACTGAATACACCCGGACCCCGGACGAGCGGCGGGGACTGTTTAGGATGTGGGGGGACTGAGCAGTTGTTGGACTCTGTTGAGTTTCTTCCAAAAACCCACAAATATCCGAAAACAGCCTTGACAAAAGCAAGCCACTCCGCTTTTTAAAAATAAGCACACAGCGTCTGTTCTCCATGTTAGGAGCGGCTGAGTCACCGTCTTGTTAGTGCGCCCAGGACTCTAATTACAAAAGCCGAAAGTCTTGGTGGTGCTTGGGACTGTTAAATAGCAGCATCACGATGGTCCTCCTGCGAGATAGTGGGGTGGGTTGTGGGCCTTGCCAGCCGACACCATTAAAAATGAATTTCAACGAATAATACACAAGGAAGAAATTATTATTTGCCATCCATCTCCATTCATATCAGTCGCTCAAATCTCTTCAAATTGTCCTGGAGTTCTGGTCAAATGATCTAATAGATCAACCATAACTGAGCTACTGTCCTTAGCAACGCAGCATACTCAAGCAGGCTTAAAGAAGCTATTCGAAGGGTTAATAATATATTTTCCCTCCATTTAAGATGTTCTAGGTTCTCCAAATCGTGCTGGAGTTTAGATAGTTCGTTGTCATTAGTTCAATGGAGACTAATGTAGGGGCATTACATTAGTCTTGAACATTGGATAATGACTCAACATTGGATAATGTTTTCGCTGATTTATAGTACCAGTGCACTTCGTTTATTTATATTTGTTGTTCTAGGTGCTCAAGGTTGTTGTGGAGTTCAAGTCATAAAATCTATTGAATCGATCATAGCTATAATATAGTTCTTATGAAAGAAGCATACTCAAACAGACTCACGGAAGCTGTGTGCATAAAAAGCAATCTATTTTTCTGCATATCAGATATCCTATGTGCTCTGAATCATCCTAGAGGTCAGATCAAATGATCTACTAGATCAACCATATGACCCATTGGCCTTTCCGAGCAAAGGTTTATACCAAATTGATAACAAGTTCTAATATCATATTATCAGTGTTTACTAAATATGTTATCATTTAGGCTGAATAAACAGCCAAAATAAAAAAAAAGCGATAAAAAATTAATTTTCGTTGGATATCACAATGTTAACTCATTTTATTATCATGGAATTTATTTTAATAACAAATTTTATAATATGAACAAATTTCTTGTAATAATGTCAAATTATGTTATCAAAATGATACAAATTCATACACTAATAACTGGAGTAGTACTTCTGGTACGAAGTTCAATTTCATTTCCACCACATGCCAGCATTCGTCAGCATGCTGATAGAATTCAGAGACGTTCGTCAAAAACCATCTTCAAAATTGATAGCAGCTGATAACAAAATTTGTCGATGTTGATAACTAAACTTGTTATGCGATAACAGATGAGTTCAAAACGATGTCCGAGATAACAAAATGTGTTGCTTATTTGATATCAGTTTGTTATTTTACTTTGCTAGGGTTAGTAACGCAGAATATTCCAACATACTCAAAGAGACTATACGAATGGAATATAGTCTATTTCCCTCCATATAAGATGTTTTGGGTTCTCCAAATTTGGCTGGAGTTCTGATAGTTCGTTGCCATTAGTTCAACCACTTGGGAACGAATGATCAATTGGTTAAGTCCCTCCTAAACTAATAGTAAAACTATGTATACCTCCAGAACTAATAGTAATACAATTTAGTTGCAAAACGTCTTCTGTTTATATATTTAGTAAAACATTATTGAATAATTATTGAAAAAAATAGCTTATACCCGTTGATAAACACTATAGTAAACAGTATACTGTAACATTTCTGCTCACAATTTTAACGGAGGATACGAATTTAGGGCCAAATGTACAATTTTGATCGGAACATCACCATTACGTACCAAACGAAAAATAAAGGGTGTGTCGACCAACATTTGGTTGACTTAAACTTGGCGCATTTCCTTTCATCGTGCATTAAAAAGTATTGCACAACCCTCATTGAAGATTAAGATGTGTGCGTGTAGCATAATGCCTCTAAAGGGTGTATTCGATAAAAATGGCACACAGAAAATCTTCTGTAACTTTTGAATCGTATGAGTAAAAAACCTAGAAATTTGAGTAGATCTTATCCATAGTGTATTATTTACATCTGCCAAGTTTCATAGTTATACATTCAGTAGTTCCAGTCATGTCGTCGAAACATAAAATTGTCCGTGAGAAAATTTTGTGCACTCACAATCAAAATCCAGGGGCGTCCCACCGGTGGATTGCTAAAAGGCTTGGAATTGCAAATACAACTGTGTCTCGTGTAATAAGAACCTTCAAGGAGCGTCTAAGTGTCCAAAGGAAGGAAGGGAGTGGTCGTAAAAGTGGTCCAATGGACAGTAAAATGGCCAGGAAAGTCGTACAACAATTCAAGAACCGTCCAAAGATGTCAATTCGAGATGTCGCTAAAAAGTCTAAGGTGTCAGTCGGTTTTGTGCAGAAAACCATGAAGCGTGCTGGGTGACATGTTTACAAAGTGCAAAAAGCCCCAAACCGGAATGAAAAACAAAACATCACTGCGAAAACCCGCGCCCGGAAACAATGTTCCGGAGGATGTTCGAAAGAAGAAACTATCGAAATTTGCAAAGAAGTTTCTAATCTGGCAGGCGATTTGCGGATGTGGTGAAATAAGTGCTCCCTTCATCACTTCCAGAACAATAAACGGTGCGATTTACACGGAAGAGTGCCTTAAGAAGCGTCTCTTGCCATTCATTAAGAAGCACAAAGGATCAACTCTGTTTTGGCCTGATCTAGCATCCTGCCACTACGCTCGAAACGTATTGGAGTGGTACCGAGCCAACGGAGTCAATTTTGTGCCAAAGGATATGAACCCACCAAATTCACCGGAACTTCGTCCAATTGAAAAATTCTGGGCAATTATGAAAACGGAACTTCGCAAACATCCCAAAACTATAAAAACAGAGCTAGAATTGAAGAAAATTTGGGTAAAAACAACAAAACCACTGGGAAAATCGGTTGTACAAAATTTGATGGGTGGAGTGAAAAGGAAGGTGCGGGCATTCGGGATGGGAGACGAAATTGAATAAAACAAATGTTGTAAATCAAAACTCATTAGTAGTTCTTCATTCCCTGAAAATTTCAAGAAAATCCGATAATCAGTTTAATTTTGATGAGTATATATGTGTGTGCCATTTTTATCGAATACACCCTTTATTTTGATTTTGAGATTAGCACTTCAGTTATCAAAATGTCGTCGAAAGGAAGAGAAGCAACGTATCAAAATTTGGCACTTGCATGGCGAAAATCCAAAAAACTCTCACGCCAAGTTGGCAAAACTGTTGAATGTGGCTAAATCAACTGTTACCAACGTATTAAAAGTGTTCGGTGAACGTTTGTCGACAGCCAGGAAAGCTGGATCGGGGGGAAATTGGAAGCCGGAGGCCACAGCGACGACAAAAAGAGTTGCTTCTCCGTCCGAGGTGTCGCAGAAAAGCTTGGAGTGGCGTCTTCAACCGTGGATAGAGGTAAAAATCGAGCTGGATTGTCGACTTACAAGAAATGTGACTCCAAATCGCGACGATAAACAAAACACGTCGGCCAAAGCACGATCGCAAATGTTGTACAAGACGATACGACCGGAACCGTCAACCAGGAAATTTATCTGAGTGAGTGCCTACATAAATGTCTACTGCCTTTCCTGGAGCGACACAAATGTTCCGTTCTATTTTGGCCGGATTTGGCATCTTGCCATTATGAAATAAGGCCATGGAGTGGTATGCTGCCAACAACGTTCAAGTGGTGCCCAGAGCAACAACCCTCCCAACACGCCAGAGCTCCGCGCAATCGAACAATATTGGGGCATCGTCAAGCGGAACCTTAAGAAGACACTGGAGTTCAGAGGCGAATAAAGTTGACAAGGAGCCCAAGTAGCACACTACGGTCATAATTAGTTGTAGTTAGTTGAATATGACTTAGCAAGTCATAAAGGGTGTCCACGATTAAATTGCCACACTATGAAATTGCTCTAACTTTTTAACCGTTGGGTAGAATTTAATGAAAATTTGGGTGGATTTAGTTCATAGTGAATTATTTACATCCTGCAAGTTTTAAAGTCCTGTGATCAAAACTCGCGGAAATGGAGTCGAAAGAACAGCTCGTGCGTGATAAAATCTTGCGCATTCATCACGAGAACAAGGATCTCTCGCATCGTTCCATCGCTAAAACGTTGTGAATCGCAAATTCCCGGTGTCGCGAGTGATTAAGCGGTTCGAGGAACGGTTGACCACGAAAGCCCAGAAGTGAAGGAAAAAGTATTCCGTACAACACCAAAAATCACAACCGCGTAGTTGGGGCCTTCAACTGAAATCCGGAACGCCTCCGTTCGGGATGTGGCTAAGAAGCTGCACCTAGCCGAAGTTTTGTCCAGAAGGCCAAAGCTAAGGCTGGGCTTCGAACGTTCAAGGTACAAAAGGCCCCTAATCGCGACGAGAAGCAGAACAAGTCCGCCAAAACCCGTGCCAGGAAGTTGTACCTCAACATGCCGACGAAAGTTGAATGCTGCATCATGGACGACGAAACATATGTGAAGGCCGACTTCAAACAGATCCCCAGCAACCTGTTTTTCACGGCCAAGGATAAGTTCAGCGTTCCGGAGCATGTCCGCACTCAGAAGATGTCCAAATTTGCAAAGAAATTCCTGGTTTGGCAAGCTATCTGCACGTGCGGGAAGCGGAATGCACCTTTCGTGACCCAGGACACGATGAACGGACAGGTGTACATAAAAGAGTGCCTCCAGAAGCGGCTGCTTCCTCTCCTGAAGGCCCACAACGTCCCAACAATATTCTGGCCGGATTTGGCCTCATGCCACTACTCCAAGGACGTGCTGAAGTGGTATGCGGACAATAAGGTCAATCTCGTGCCGAAAATGTTCAACCCTCCCAACACTCCGGAGCTCCGCCCCATCGAGAAGTACTGGGCGATTATGAAGCAGCACCTTCTTAAACAACCTAAGGTAGTGAAGACAGTCGAGGAACTGAAGAAAGTATGGGTTTACATGCAAAAAACGGTTGATTCACAGGTTGTGCAGAATCTTATGGCCGGGGTTAAGCCCAAGGTGCGGGCATTTGCGTATGGACTGTAAATAAAATACGAATAAAATGGTAAAATGAAGTTTAATAGTTATTTCTCAATCCCTGAAAATTTGATGGCAATCGGATGAAAACTCGAATTTTGCGAATCAATTTTGTGTGTGGCAATTTCATCGTGGACACCCTTTATTTACATATGTTATCTCAACCGAATGGCAACAAGTGTGCTACTTGGGAGAATGTACAAAATCTTATTGCAGGTGTTAAACGAAAGACCCGGCAATTCGCAGTTCGATAAAAAGGAAGCTTAGCTGAATATTTCTCCTGTATTCTGTATTAACTGAACTTGAAAATGAAAATGAATTTGACTTATTAAAAAAAACTTTGACCAAATTTTGATCGGAACACCCTTTACTCCCTAAATATACTCCCCCCGAAGACGAGGAATTTTAACTTTTAAAAGATAAACCGCCTAGTAAACAGAAAAGGATTGAATCGTAACACAGCGCCGAAACAAAAGGAAGCAAATATTGACCCAAGCCAAGAAAGAGGTGCGAGAAATTCTTTCGCCTCGCCAAATCAAACAAGCAAAGTAGAAGAACCTGTTGCGGCTCGTTGTTTTCGATCAACATCCAAATAAAATCAGTTCCGTGTTTATCTTCCCTTCGGGGGAACAAAACCAGAACACCAGATCACCACGGCGGGAAATGTCAAAGCAGATTATGGATCTATATTTTTCTTTCCATTCCAGGACCTGGGGCCGGTCAAGTGCATCGTTTAAATAGTTATCTTTTGTCGGTTCACCTCCCACTTATGGCGGGGAACAACAATAAAGATAATTATTATTACATTAGTCGCTGTCACTTGAATGACAAGTTCCTGTGACAGTTGGCTTTAACCCCTTTTTTTCTGCCCGTGTCTCAATTTCGATAGAAATCCGGGGCATCCAGGAGAAGATAATGAATCGCCTGGCATTGTGCTGTGCTGTGACTGGCAAGTGAATTGTTGTTGTTCTTCCGTCGGTTTGCTTTCAACCCTTTGCCTGCCTCTATCGCCGTCGAAAAGAAGGCTCGTTAAATCGAATGATTGTCGATGCAGAAGCAGACGCCCGAACTTGTTAGTGATACTTTTCCTTTCGTAACCGAGGGAGAAATGGTTGAATGTTTTTCTAGGATTTTTCTCGGGAGGAAATTGAAGAAGTTGTAGTCAGATTATTTGCTCATAAAAATAATCCACTTTGAGAAAAAGGAATTTACTTTAGGACTAAATCTGACGGTTTAACACATGTAGAAAGATGCGAAGTGAGTGATTCAATCCGCCATATTACTGCCAGATAGATCACCGCCGATGACAAATCAAAATTCCTGTCGGCTTCCGAAATCAGTTAGACACACGCATTCGCAGGAACGAATGTTTCCGATTTCAATTCAATTCAATTCGTCAAATGATTTCATAATCTGCTCTGGAGCGCGGAAGCTAATCAAACTGACCCCATGGGGGAACCTGTCTTTCTATTCGTCCCCTTTCCCCTCCGTATTTTTTTTTTCATGTGTCTAACAAATCGCCTAGTAAATTCCGCATATTTATTAGCACCCGCGAGCTGGGATGGTGACCTGATCCGAATCCCATTCGGTGTGTGTTTTTTTCTCTCTGTTCCGTATTTGCATACATAGAGTACACTTTCATTCATACTTCTCATCGTCGTCGTCGCCGTCGCCTCTAAAGTTCCTGAGGATCGTCGGAGGGAGTGCGCGCGCAAAATATGAAATATGATCAAATTTAATTCGACTCCACTTGTTTTCATTCACTTCAATCAAACATTGCTCATTCGCGCTCGCGAGTTGAACCCAGAAGGACATGGGGGGAAAGATTCGCGAGATATGGCCGTAGTTAGCGTCGTTAGTTGGCCCGTCAGTCGGTTCGGCTCGGTTGGCTTGTGGGTTGAAGGGGTGCCCTCTTGAACGATTTTTTTGTTGTCTTTAGTTTTTTGAATTTATGAATAATAAAACTGATACACAGGCCACAACTGAACGGGGACTGCGAGGGAGAGTGATTTGCTCATGTGGTTTAGCCTTTTGCCATTCATAAATTTGGATGCACTGTTCGGTTCGGATAAGTGCTTTGGTGGTTCCAGCACTGTCTGAGCGATCGTTTTCTGTTAGTTGAAAGTGCGAGGGATCAGTGATAGATTGCCATGATCAGTCCAGAATGAAATTTTTTCTTGAAAAATCGATTTCAATTCCAATGTAATTACCTGATTTCAGGAGCCCATATCTCAACAAGAAAGCGAGAAACAACCGCGATCTCTTTATTTTAGCATTACACTGTTGGATCAAGCATAAAATAATAAGGCATCCACGCGACTGCTGCGATCAGCTGATATTTTTGTTTACCATGATTTTTTGACAGTTCTCAGTTGACCTGACAAATGTTTCCTTAGTATTTATTTTATTTACATTCAGCATCGTTAGCACTTACAAGTTAATAGTGTTAGCCGACCCACACATTTTTTGCTGTCAGGTCTACTGAGAATCTTCTCATGGAAAGCCTAATAATAGCAGAAGCAATTTATTCAATTTACCAAGATGTTATTTTTTATGTACAGGGTGGCAACGGTTGCTTGTCAGAAATATAAATTTTCATACAAACACAACGAATGCCTTAAAATCAACAAACGCTTTATTGGCATGAGCACGAGCATGATCGACCGCCCGAGGTTGCAACTCCGTTATTGCCAGAACAGCTTTTATTATACAAAGAACCAACAGATGATACTTGGGACATACATACATCCTCAATGTGTAATAAGTGGTGATCTTAAATTAAGATAGTACCGGCGTTGGCCACGTCCAACTGCAGGTCAAGTAAAGAGAGGGTAGGAATGTGTTGACGTGATACTCGCTTCATTGGAAGCCGATGAGTCCGCAGCACTTCCACGAGAAATCACTGGAATGTTTGATTTATTTATTTATTTATTTATTTATTTATTTATTTATTTATTGATATAATTCCAACTGACTCAACATCTTATTGGAATGGGGAAAAGCCATGTGGCGTAAAAACCCCCTATTTCTAAATCGTACACTACATAAATCAACAGGAATAGAAAGAATACAAAACAAGCAAAACTAAATTAATTCTAGTACACACAAAAATTTGTCAGTAAACTTAAAATAATCTGTCGTGATGGAATCAGTCATCTAGTGTCTTCGCCATTAGTGCCAGTACGTAGTAAATGCCACAATTTCTGAACTAGCGTCTCGTCATCCAACTACGCTGAATCCGGTGACGGAAGGTCTCAGCGGAACAGTTGAAGTCAAACAGAGCGTAGAGTTCATTGAAGCGCGATGACATGAATCGAATTGGATCGTGTTGGCCGTAGTTTGCTGCACGAGTTCCGAGCTGCAGAAAATTTCTTGTTCGCAGAACTCGTTCAGGAGCGTAGATGAACAGTTCGGCCAAAATTCCTGGAGAGTCGGTTTCACCTAGTAGCACTTTTGCTGCGAAAACTGCTTGCATTACTGTACGCCTATGCTCCAAGGTTTCAATACCCAAGAGTGAGCAACGATCCTGGTACGCTGGAAGGTTGACAGGGTCATTCCACGGCAGATGACGGAGAGCATAACGAACAAATTTTCTTTGGACTGCTTCAATCCTCGCAATCCAGATTCTTTGATACGGGCACCACACCAAGGCTCCAAATTCCAGAATAGAACGCACGAGAGAGCAGTACAATGCTTTCAGACAGGTGGGATCACGAAACTCGTCGGAGATCTTAAACATGAAACCGAGCTGTCTGTTTGCTTTGGTAATCATATCCGTGTAGTGTTGTCTAAATGTCAAACCGGAGTCAAGCGTGACTCCAAGGTCACGAACAGTATCAACTTTCTGCAGAGGTTGATTGTTTATCGTGTAATCAAACGCAATTGGGTGCAATTTTCGATGGAATGTGATAATGAAGCATTTACTAACACTCAGAGTGAGGAAATTCCTGGAACACCACTCTTCGAAGCTGCTGATCAAGTGCTGTAGTCGTAAACAATCAGCGAAGCATCGCACAGCCACATAAATTTTCACATCGTCTGCATAGAACGACCTGCAGTTAGGTGGAAGTAGCAGTCCAACCTCGTTGATGAAAATTGAGAACAGCAGTGGTCCCAAGTTGCTGCCTTGAGGTACGCCCGACATATTAGTAAAGTTGCTCGATTGACCTGAGCCGATCTTCACACAGAGTATCCTGTCCGTTAGATAAGATTTAAACCAACGAACTAAGTTATTTGACACACCAAGTTTGTCTAACTTTGCCAAAAGTATAGCATGGTCGACCCGGTCGAAAGCAGCCTTAAGATCCGTGTAAACAACGTCGACTTGAGATCCAGTTTCCATATTCCGGAGACACGAGGAAACGAAAGGTGCAAGGTTGGTAGAAATCGATCTTCTGGGGTGAACTCCATGTTGTTCAGGAGAGATGTAGTGTCTGCAACTAGCGAACAACAAGTCGTTGACGATGATCTCGAAGACTTTTGAGCAGGCACAGAGCGATGTGATCCCTCGATAATTTTCGGCATTTTGTTTATCTCCTTTCTTGAAAATCGGGAACATGAACAAAGATTTCCAACGTGTTGGGTATTTTCCCTGGCATAACGAGATATTCAAAAGCTTCAAAAGAGGAATCGTAAACACTGCAGAGCAACTCTTTAGTACACATGAAGGAATTCCGTCAGGGCCAGCCACGTTCGAAAGTTTCAGTTTCTGGATTGCGGATTCAACGAGATCCAATGTAGTCGCAGGAATATTGAAGTCGAACGCGTCTCTGGGAGTATCTCTGAGTGCTTCGCTGACTTGCTCCAATGCTGGCACGGTGTTATTGAATACACTTTTGAAGTGCTCAGAAAGGAGATCACATTTGTCCACTGGTGTGCTGGCGATTCTGTCGCCAAGATGAATTTCAACCGGTAGCCCGTTAACATTCCTTTTTGTGTTCACAAATGACCAGAACAACTTTGGGTTGCGCCGAAGGTTAGATTGGATTCGTTTTGAATAAATCTTGTAAAGAAGACGATTGTACATTCGGTAATGGGTACTAGCTGTCGAAAAAAATCGCTTGGTGAATTGATTTCGAGTTTTGCAGTACTTACGAAGAGCCTTCGATCTCACACGTTTCTAGTACCGTAAATGAGCATTAGACCAAGGAGGTTTACGAGCAGGTCTCCTCAGCGGAACAAAATCTGATATAGCCCGAGACACTACCTCGTCAAAAAAATCAACCGCTTCATCGATAGTAGAGCACGAGTCAAGGAACTGCCAATCGACTTGAGACAAAGACTGGCTCATAGCAGCAAAATCAGTTCTACGGAAATTCAGTCCATGAGGGTCAACGATGTTATCGAAGGTAATAGGTACTGATAGATTGATAGTAATTTCCAGCGCAGGATGATCAGCGTCGAGGTTAATTAAAGGTTCGGAGGCTTCGACAACAGCACATTCCATTACGGCTGCTTCATTTGCCAACACAAGATCAAGCAGTCTCGAGTTACGATTTAACGTTGAATTTATTTGCGTTAAATTATGAAGGCTAAATCCATCAATCAAAGCACAGCAGGGTGGCATATGCGAACTATGAACGTCAATTGTGGGATGACCAATCATGGGAACATTCCAGACCAACCCAGACTGGTTATAATCGCCAAATAGTAAAGCGTAGTCGTTGTGATGTAAACGGGATAACACAGCGCCAATCGAACTGACATGGTCCTCAATGCTGCTTACATCAGATTTCCTATCGGGAGGTAAGTACATGGCGCCAATACTTAACTTCCTGTGTGCAGTTGTTATCTGGACCCATAACTGTTCGAGCGAAGGGTTAATAGGAGTAGGATCCAGGCAACTGTGAAGCCTTTTGGAAACTGCTATCAAGACGCCACCACCACGAGATTTCTTGCTATTAATGCGATTACGATCATTCCGAAAAACTGTGAACTGATCTCCAAATAGTTGAGCGGAATGAATTTGATCATTAAGCCAGGTTTCGGTTAGAACTATCACGTCAAAGTTGGACTCGACGACAGCTAAGAAGAAATCGTCTATTTTCGTTCGGAGACCACGAACATTTTGGTAATAGGCCAGTAGTCCGTGATGCAAAGCAGGCGTACAATCAGAGTGACTGGAATCGAAGGGCGCATCAGGTCTGGCTGGGCAAATAATGGAGTCGTACTTGCCTGAAGAAGCGTTTTGGAAGACCCTCTCCCCACTCCCACACGTAGGCCCGGGACGGCTGCAGATCGCTGGCGGGAATGGATCGACTACGGTGAGGGGATCGAGGGCTTCCACAATACTATTCTCGGTGCGTCCCGGCATTTGGCTAACACTAGATGTTTCTTGAGGTGCTGTTTTCAAACTTCCTTGAAATAAGCTGGAATCGGAGAGCGAATCAGGTCTTGTCGAGCTTGTAGGAAAGTTGTACTTGCCTGTAGTTGCGTTTTGGAAAACCCTTTCACCACACCCATACGTAGGGCCGGGACGGCTGTAAGTCGCTGGCGGGAATGGCTCGACTACGATGGGGGGCTCGAGGGCTTCCATAGTGCTGAGTTCCGTGCGTCCCGGTGTTCGGTTTAAATACTATGCGTGTAAAGGTGCGTCCAAAACCGGTAGAAATATGCTGGAATCGGAGAGCGAATCAGGTGTTGTCGGGCTAACAGCAAAATCGTACTTGCCTGCAGTAGCGTTTTGGAAGACCCTCTCCCCACACCCACACGTAGGGCCGGGACGGCTGCAGGTCGCTGGCTGGAATGGCACGACTGCGGTGGGGGGATCGAGAGCTTCCATTACACTAAATTCGGTGCGTCCCGGAGTAAAAACAGGTGATTGAATGTCATAACGTAGAGCATCATGTCGTTTTCCTTTGCAAATTATTAACGCTGCATCGCAACTACCGGTGGAGTACCCGTTGTTGGCGTCAGAAATATAGCGGAGGGCTTCCGAAATTTTTGAGTTGAATATTCCTCAAACTCACGGAACATTATGCCTTCCGGCCAAGTCGAAGGGTCAAGCGCGTTTGTCTTCAGGGAAGGGTCCAAACCAATTTTGAAGGAGATGAAGGTCATGTTGCTTGTATCTCTTCCTTTAGCCACCAGTTTGATCAGGGTCTTGGGTCAAATCAAGGTTTGCTCGAATCAATGCCAAAATTTCCTCGTTGGTGACATCAGGACGTATTCGAGACAAATAGAGCCAAAATTTGTTCACTGGTTGAGCGGTGATTGAAACGGACACTGTATTCTGGTCAACATGCTTGGAACCAGATTGACATTCGAGCGCCTTTTGCTCTAAATCAGGTCCACGAGGTCGTTTGGCAGCTCGAGTTTGTCCGATTTGGGGCCATTGCCTGATGGATGGTGATTGCATACACGGTTCGGGCTTATGCGATAACAGTTTTATCTCCGTATGTAAGCTACTGATTGCCTCAGTGAGATACACCAACGGAGATTTTTCATCAGCCGCCTTAGTAATAGAACGGAGATGTGAATTTTCAAATAGCTCAGCACATTTATCGCACATCCAAAACAAGTTTTTGCGATGCGGCGTGAAATAGCCTAAAAGTGCCCGTGACACATTTGAACATGTCATATGAAACATGCCACCGCCAAACCAAACGTAATCGCCTTAAAGTATGTACACGCAATACAGCCACAACAGCACAACGGGGACGGAAATTTACTCCAAACAATAACAATGGTGACGATTATTTGCACGAAGATAAAAGGTGAACAACAGCAATCATGAAACGATGAAACTGCAAATTGCGAATGGCACGGCACATACAATGAACGATGCTATCAACAGTTCGACACCAAACAATTAATAATATCACTTCGTCAACAAATAAAATCGAACTAGTGTTGAAAACACTACTTAAACTGTAAAATCGTAGGCGCGAAACAAAGCACAGCCAGCACACTTATCACACAATGGAGATCATCACAATGGAGATAACATGATTGGCTGGCAGCAGGGTTCCGTTCGGTAAAATCACTTTCACTTTAGAACGATTGTGATTGGCAAACTAGGAGAATTTAAAATCAAAATTGATCCTTGTCAGGCAATTTTTTGGAATTTTGTTTGTGGATTGCTATGCTACATTTAGTTTAGGGTTTGTGATGTGTCTTTTTTTTTTTTGCATCCGTGCTGCCCATGCAATTGGTGCTCCTCCCAGTTGGAACAGGAAACCGGTGTTCGATTTTCTATCGCTCGCATTCCCGGCCCAGTCTGCATCCGCGAAACCAGTCAGTTCATCACCATCGCATTGCAGTTGTAGCTTCAGGTTGGACGTCGTATTCAAGTACCGTAATGTTCGTTTTGCTTCGTTCCAATCTTCAGCTGTTGGACAACTCACCTTCCTTCCGAGGATCGATGCCGAGATAGCGATGTCCGGCTGAGTGTTTACTGCGACATACAGCAGACCACCGATCATACTTTGATACTTGTCGTTGGAATGTAGTAGTTCGCTCTTCTCCTTCTGCTGAATGAAGCCTGGCTCCATCGGTACTTTTGCAGGTTTTGCATCCTCCAATCCGACACGACTCGCTAGCTTCTTGATGTAAAGGGCGAACACGAAATTATTGCGACACATTCAACAGGGCATTACTTTTTTACCATTGGGTTAAAATCAACCAAATTTTGCACACTTTCTCATTGATGTGTATTGTTCACATGCTGTCAAACTCGAAGTGGTGTTTTTCGATTCAACGAAAATGGAGGAGAACCAACGTGAGTCGAGAGAACAAATTCTTTCCAAACACCTGGAATTTCCTGACCTGTCACACCGGCAGTTGGGAAAAATGTTGAACATTCACCATTCAACCGTCTCCAGAGTGTTGAAGCGGTTCCAGGAGCGGTTGACGTTGGACCACGGCAAAGGAGCTGGAAGAAAACCGGGACCGGAGAACAAAAATACGGAGGGAAAGGTGAAGCGGATGATTAAAGCAAATCAAAACGTCTCAAGCCGTGATTTGGCTAAAAAGATCGGCATGTCGCAGAGCTACGTCCAGAATGCAAAGAAGAGAGCTGGACTACATACATACAAGGTACAGAACTTCCCAAACCGCGATGAGCGGCAACAATCGACGGCTAAAACTCGGGGGGCACGGAAGCTCTACGAGAAGATACTGACAAAATATGGCTGCTGTGTGATGGACGACGAAACGTATATAAAAGCCGATTATAAGCAAATTCCGGGGTTGGAGTTTTTCACCGGCAAGAGCAAGTTCTATGTGGACGACAAATTTAAGAAGAAGAAAATGTCGAAGTTCGCCTCAAAATATCTCATTTGGCAGGCCATCTGCTATTGCGGACTGAGGAGTGGGCCTTTCGTGACAAAGGGCACAGTAAATGGCGAGATCTACAAATCTGAGTGTCTCGAGAAGCGCTTTTTACCGTTTTTGCAGCAGCACGACGAAGCTCCGCTATTTTGGCCAGATTTGGCATCATGCCAGTATTCTAAAAGTGTCCTGGAGTGGTATGAGGCCAATTCTGTCCATTTTGTTCCAAAGGACATGAATCCGCCAAACTGTCCGGAGCTGCGCCCGGTGGAGCAGTACTGGGCAATGATGAAGCGGGAACTTCGGAAGAGCAAGAAGACAGTCAAAGACGAGAAGGACATGTTAAGAAAATGAAAAAAAAACTGAGAAACTGGTACCGGATGACACTGTAAAGACTTTGATGGAGGGCATCAAGCGAAAATGCGTTCAATTTTACCCTCAAGGCTCCATCAATTAACTTTTCTTTTGATTTTTGAAGTAAATATATGTATAAAACTACCCTAAAATTTTGGTTTGATACTAAACATTATAAGACAATTAGCATGACATTTTCGGTGTTGCAATAATTTCGTGTCCGCCCTTTACGTCTCCTGGCTCATTGAAAATCCTGTAGTTGTGCGTTCATCTTGGATCCCAAGAAAGTGCTTCGCATCTCCCAGGATCGTCAGCGAGAAATTTTCCTCCAGATACGATATCACCTCGCTATACTCCACCTGGCTCGGAGTGATCACCAGCATGTCGTCCACGTATAATAGAATATAGCTATATTTACCTTCCTTCAACCGTACGTACAAGCACGGATCTGCATTTGAGGGTTTGAATCCGATTCGGCGAAAAACGGTATCAATTTTCTTGTTCCATATCCTCGCCGATTGCTTGAGGCCGTAAAGGCTTTTCTTCAGGCAGCAAACTTTTCCTGAACTTGTTTCAAAGCCAGGGGGCTCCTTCATATAACTTGTTTCATCCATTTCGCCGTAGAGGTACGCTGTCTTTACATCCACGTGCTTCAATAGTAAGTTCCGCCTCCCCGCAACAGCCAACAGTGTTCTCAGGGTTACCTGCTTCGTGACGGGGGCGAATACTTCGTCGTAGTCACATCCGTACTTCTGGGTGTAGCCTTGCGCTACCAGGCGCGCTTTGTAGCGCACCACTTCACCTTGGTCATTCTCCTTCCGCTTAAAAATCCACTTACATCCTACAGGGCGCTTACCAGCAGGTAGGTCCTCCATGACCCACGTATTATTGTTTCTCAGAGAGTGCATTTCCTTTTCCATGCCAGCTTTCCACTCTTCCCAGTGTGAACTGTTCTTAGCTTCAGCAACGGTTCGAGGATCTCGCGACTGCGCCGCAAGAGCTGCTCCAGGATAACGTGGAGGGGGTACCCCCTTGTTGTTAGTCAATGACCGTCTTACATCTCTTGAATCATTAATTGTTTCGTCCTGCTCCTCCTGTTCCACAGAATCTCCAGAATCTTCTGCGAAACTTTCATCATCCGTCATAATAGTGTTGTTTCCACTCACCATGTCGAAAAATTCTTTATCCGCATTCGAAATAACGCTAAGAAGAAAATCTCTTTGATATCGTTGGCAGAATCACAGACCTTCCGTGCAAGATTTTGATTCTCTATGAACTCGTACTAAACGATCGCTTCATCTTCATCAACTGCACATATGGCACGATGCACCAGAATCGATGATCCACTGCGATGGTCCATGTTCGTTATCGGGCTTCTCACAGAAATGGCACAGAACTGGCTTCTTCTTGAACTCCGTTCTCAACGCTGATTCCACTCCTCCTGAGCTACTGCGCCGAGCAACTTCATCTACCAGCTTACCTCGCACGAACTCCATTGTCCGATCATCATCCGGACGTCCTTCCAAAGCAGTGACCAGAGTAGAGAACGAATCCGGTAGACTGCTGAGCACGATGTTCACCTTCAAATCCTTGTCGAGCTCTTGACCAGCGATCGCGAGTTTCTCGAAATGATCTTTCATCCGGCTAACGTACGCTCCAACATCTTCACCGTCAACGTATTCCATCCGCATCACCTACCTGAGGATTGTCGTCTTGCTGATTCGTCCCTGCTTCTCGTGAGCACCACGGATTGATTCCCAAGCTTGTTTTGCGGTCGTTGTCTTCTTGATGTGGCTGTACTGGGTAGACTCGACAAGCAGCCCAATCGTGGCCCTCGCCCGTTTGTCTCCATCGTCTCACTCAGCAAGATCCGCTTCATTACCGGGAACCGCCGCTGCCGTTGGGAGTGACCAAGGGTCCACGAACTTCCATAGCTTCTCACGGACCAGTAACAGCTCCACTTCCAACTTCCAGTCGGAATAATTCACGTCGTTCAGTTTCTTTACTCCAACTTTTTCCATTTTCAATCTTTACTTGTCAGAAATTTTCCGTTTTCAATGCAGACTTGATGAACTCAGGCCCACAACCTCTTGAGGGTACAAGGAAACACGTCTGCTTAGGTTGAACAAATAACAAGGACTATCTTTATTTATCTATTCTAACAAACACTTTGAATATCATGGGTTGCTACTTCTGTTGCTACCTCTTCATTTGTCAGTGCCTTTGTTTGCTTTAGTGCCTTCTACAATATGCCCTTTGAAATGAATATTGAGATTACCAATGTAAATTTTTCCGCAATGGTCATAAGTTATTTTGTAGACCCCGGATTTGCTTAGACTGTTAATGGGGTCTTTGGCAGAACCTACGAGAGTTTTAAGTTGATGTCTTTTACTGGTAAATACTATTTCAAAACCAAAGTTCCGTTGGATTGGTCGTAATTGGGTATTGTAGTTATTGTATTTCATTCCTGTTTTTTTTTAAATTGGGTTTGTGTTTCTTTTAATGTGGTGAGTGATTGTTTGTATTGTTTTTGTGTTTTTTTTTTGTTGATTACGTTTTATATTAGTTTTCCGGAGCAACCATTCCAGTTAGTAAAATGCTTAAATATTAGTACCGATTTCTGATTTGAACACTTTATGTATTACCTGTAGAAAGATGACTTACATTTTATTGTCAAGAAATTACATATTGCGCTCGAACCTTACCTTTTTCTTTTATGACCAGCCGTAAACGTTTCTTAAACGCATCGCAACTAGCTCGCACTGGTTTTAGAAGCAAATTGATCAAGAGTTTCTTCAAAAATTCAAGAGTGAGCTTTTGTGCTTCCAATTTTACTGAGCATATATCCCCAAGCAAAGAAATCTATTGGATTGAAAACTGACGATGAGCCGGGCTATACTTGTGATGCTGTTAAATTGGGCAAATTTTGGCGACACCACCCTTATGTTGCTTTCGGTTGATGCGAAGGGGCAGAATCAGGGGGCTAGTCACACCTTCAGTGTGTCGGAAGGTGTTTCTGTGTTTCAACTTATCTGTCAATACTACAATCGAAAATTTATGCTTATTGGCAACCATGGACCTTTTTGGCGGTTAATTCACGCACACTTATGCATCATTCAAATCACATGAGTGCAAGCGAGAGGGAAACAAAACAGTGAGAAAACAAACGATCGATTCGTGCAAGTGGTGCCAGATTTGAATTTATCTTTCATGTGTTTGAAGTGTGGTGGATTGTGTTTTTTGGGGTGGTAACACAAGGTGGCCGAGTGACTTACCCCCTGGGCAGAATCAAATGTATTTCCATAACATTTAACATTTTCCATCACGACCAAATTGAACACTTGCAAAACTACACTGGCATGGAAGAAAATGTCATGACATTCTAATACTGTAGGCAAGGCTTCTGGAGGCCAAGCTCCTAGTCGGCCAAAGCGCCAATAAGGTATGTGCTTTGGTGGTCCAGTACTGTCTGAAGAATTGTTTGCTCGTAGCTAAAAGGCACTGCTAGCTGCGACAGATATGGCGAACATGGGGACCATGGGGACAGGGACCTCTAAGCGGATCAGACAGTCCCCGGGTAAAACGGATGGGTTCGTAGGGTCCATCCTCGCGACCAGCTCTGGTTGGTCGTAAAAAATACAAAGTTGTATCAAGCGCCGAGGAGGGTCTAACTTGCAGGGCCTCAATAAGCGTTGACGCAAATGCAAGTGCTCGAAGCGGGACGACCCCAAGAGAGACAAAAGTCCGGTAAAAATGAAGGTATGTAAGAGGATCCACAGTGAGACCTTCATCGTCAAAAACGAGGTGTTAAAAGCCAAACTGGTGGGTCTAGAAATCGATATGGGAAGTATACGCCGTACTTGCACCGTCAAAATGACCCTGAAGCTCAGGAAGAGTACAACGCTGAAAGGCTCACTGGCGAAACAGGTCTTAGGTGAGGGTGTGGAAGTGCGTGGCCTCGTCTCACAAGTAACGATACAGTGCCGGAACCGGGATGAGATCATTGAGGCGGGCGAGATCCATTGCACTACAAAAACATTGAAAGGCCACAATGAGGGTGGCGGCAGCCGATGTGGACAAGGCTCTTAAAAAAGAAAAAGGTGAAGGTGGGATGGTCTATATGCCTATGTTTCAGATGCCTGGAGAGTAGGCACATGTACCGGGACTGTTATTGTAAAACGGGGTCAGACGGACCTATTTCCTATGCCCTTGATCCCTGGTCTAGCCAGGGTGGGTTTAACAATAACCTCTTTTATTATTCTGGTTGTAGCTCGAGCCTGACACGGTTATCGATCAGGGTCGGCTATGGGCATGGATAAATACCCAATCAAGATCCCAAAAGAAAACACTTATTATAACTAGAAATTAGAAGAAGAATTAGTATCTTCCATTTAATTCCAACTACCTTTGCTTATCTTCGACAGATACGCGTATTTCATCTACAATGTGCAGACTTCTTCAGTGTCTCGTACTAATAACTCGACTGGGTACGTAGTAGACTGTAGTACGAGACACTGAAGAAGTCTGCACATTGTAGACGAAATACGCGTATCTGTCGAAGATAAGCAAAGGTAGTTGGAATTAAATGGAAGATACTAATTCTTCTTCTAATTTCTAGTTACAGGTATTCCACTAAACAGCTCAAACCCTCTAGGATTCACTTATTATAGCCAATTTACTTTTTATTACTGGACTTACGGACTGTGTGGGTGTGCAGAGTGTGAAACGTTGCGGCCGGCCGGGGTGAGCTGCTAAGGCACGTGGTCGACGGACTGGCAATGTCAACGTCGCACAATACGCACGCTGGATTGACGGTTTGCCTGCTGGGTCGTCTGTATCCTGGCCATTCGTTGGTTGGATCAGACGCTGGTGGGATGAACGGGATTAATGGGTTGGGCAAATATGCACTCCAGACTTAGGAGCTTATTAATAGGTATTTAATAGGTATCACGAATGTAGAATGGGGACATTAGTGTGGCTACGGGGGACATTAGAACACATGGTTCAACTATAAGCTTTTTAATGCTTTTACCTGAGACAACTTTCTAGGTACTTCCGTATTGGTAGTTCTTTATGCCGTATTGGTAGTACTAGCAGTACAGTTTAATTTAGGTTATACCTCACTGTTAACTTTAAACGTCTGTTCGCTTCGAAGCTCTTAGATAAAAAGAGCTTATCCAACCCCGCAGACCCCCCCTTTTCATCCCTTTCATCCATTCCATTTCCCATTTTTACGGGTCCAGACTCTCTTCTCTGCAACACTCTTTTGGCTCATTTCTTTGTATAGTGTGTGTTTTTATGAGAAATGTGTTTACAAATTTTGTTTTCCTTATGGCTACTCCGGAGCATAAATATAATTTTTGCTAATATTTACTAACATTGAAACACTAAATTTTTACCTACAACTAACAACTAAACATTTATTTATTTATTAATACAAAACTAGGGTAAATTATCTCAACCGTAACAATATTTTGATAAAAAGTATTTAAAGAGGCGCCTGTGCGGGAACGAAACATGAGCGAAACCCAGGACTCGTGCGGCGATCAACTCGAAGCTCTTCTCACACGCATGTGCGATGCAACCATGCCTAGGAAGGTCAAACCTAGAGATGGGAGGTAGTCGGTGTATTGGTGGACGGAGTCGATCGTCGATCTCCATAGAATTTGTCACCGCGCAAGAAAAAGTATGCAGAGAGCGTGGTCTGACTCAGAAAGAACGGAGCGTCGAGTGGCGCTAGCTACCACCAAGGCCGCGCTTTAGCAAGATAAAGACCAGCAGTTGAGCCTGCTTCGAGGGCCAATCTGAACCCATGGGGTGACACCATCTGGTGGTAATGGGCGAGCAACCAGATGGAAGGATGGTTGGCTCAGCCAAAAATCCGTAACCGCTTAATATTGATAACGGCGAACTCAATGTGATAGGAAAGTCGCCTAAGGTGAACAAAGCACCAAAACCAGATGGTATCCCGAAACTGGCCACCAAGACGACTAATTTGCTGTCTCCCGAGATGTTCAGGGTGGTAATCCAAAGATGCCTGGACGAGGTCGTCTTCCTAGACGCCTGAAAACGCCAGATTCTAGTATTGTTGCCGAAGACAGGGAAGCCACCGGCTGATTCATCGGCATACCGTTCGATATGCCTGTTGGACACTACAGGTAATGTGCTGGAGAGGTTTAACCTCAAAAGGTTGTCTAAGTACACGGAAGTAACAAATGGCCTGTAGACCAACAACTTTGGCTTCCGCAACTGTCATCATGAGGGCTATGGAGAGTCCATAGATAAGGTAGAGTTGATGGGCTCAAAAAAAAAACTGGAGTTAGCCCATCACAAAACGGCGATTACTGTGATGAATAACAGGGAGACGATTAGTGCAGGTAACTGCACCATCACCTCAAATCGTTCCCTAAGGTACTTGGGGCTTATGATCGATGACAAGCTATCCTTTATCAGCCTTGTCGACCACGCTTGCAAAAAGCCTCTATGGCTATATCGGCACTATCCCGCATGATGTCGAATAGGAAGCAAACGAAAACCCCTTGGCAGCGTGGGCCACCGGTACTAAGAGTACTAAGAGTAACATTGGCAAGCTCGAGAGCCATAACTGCCGCAAACAATGTAACGGAGCAGTAAATTTGCACAGTATATAGATCATTGCACGAAGGCGTCATCAAAGCAGTTTTGACAGTTCAGGGAGCTTGTTTACATGGACTTAGAATATTTTCGGTAAGCTTGAGATTTTGTTATATTTTTTGTAGCTTGTGCTAACGTAAGAACTTAGTACACACGTGTGAGATTTTGTGCTCAGAATTTGTTGCAATTGAAGTAAACTTGCCAGAAAACAGACACCAGTGCTTATTTTTACATCATTTCCTGAATCTAATCGTACAGAAACCGGAAAAAGCCAATGAAAAATTTTGTTTGAGCGGTTCAAATTCTAACACCTTGTAAACAAGCTCCCTGAACTGTCAAAAAAGTGAGGTTAATAGATTCGGTGCAATGATCTATAGGCAACAT
The DNA here is from genome assembly GCA_034211315.2 of Aedes japonicus. Lineage (NCBI taxonomy): Eukaryota > Metazoa > Arthropoda > Insecta > Diptera > Culicidae > Aedes > Aedes japonicus. The sequence continues at coordinate 46,200 of JASCZW010006228.1, forward strand.
GTATATATATATATAGACTACTGACCGGTGGACTTACCACCAAGTGGCAGGCGAGCATTCTACCACGTAACGCTTAACCCGTAACGCTGGTAGATTACCTTTTCGTGGTGCGTTACGGGTATCAGATCTACCACCGAACCCTAGTCCGAATTAATTCAAACTAGGGAACATATTTGTTTTTGTAGTCAAAGGAACGTATAATAGTCCTTATTAGGCAGCAACTTGGGTCCGCTGCTGTTTGTATTATTCTTCAACGACGTGACGATCCGTTTGGAAAACGGTGGAAAACGGACGATTTGAAAATATATCTCTTAGTACGGAACGAAGCCGATTGCATGCAACTACAAGAACTACTAGATGGATTTACTCATTGGTGCATTCCTCAAAGTCAGTGTATCGAAGTATTGCGTTATCTCATACCGGCGGCTCAAAAAGCCTATCATGTACCACTACACGATTAAAGGACAAGAACTTGAGAACGTTGATGAAGTCAAGGATCCGGGAGTGCTCATGGACCATCAACTCACATTCAAGATGAATCCTAGAGGGTTTTGAGCTGTTTAGTGGAATACCTGTAACTAGAAATTAGAAGAAGAATTAGTATCTTCCATTTAATTCCAACTACCTTTGCTTATCTTCGACAGATACGCGTATTTCGTCTACAATGTGCAGACTTCTTCAGTGTCTCGTACTAATAACTCGACTGAAAGAAAACCTTCGCCACCTGCCGTATATAAAGGGCGATACGGTCAAAATTTGGTCAATATCAACTTGACGTATTTCTTTCAATTTTGCATTTAAAAACCTGAACACCCCTCATTTTGAAGGTGTGTGTGTAGAATGCTGCTCCTATTTTGATTTTGGAATTCACTCTTCAGTTGTCAAAATGCCGTCCAAGCAAGAAGAGCAGCGTATCAAAATTTTGCTCGCGCATCGCGAAAATCCGAGCTACTCGCACGCAAAGTTGGCAAAATCGCTAAAAGTTGCCAAATCAACCGTTACAAATGTAATTAAAGTGTTTGGGGAACGTTTGTCGACAGCCAGGAAGTCTGGATCGGGGGGAAATCGAAAACCGGAAGCCGCTGAGACGACAAAGAGAGTTGCCGGTAGTTTCAAGCGAAACCCTAACCTATCTCTCCGAGATGCCGCAAATAAGCTGGTGTATCGTCTACAACCGTGCATCGAGCCAAAAAACGAGCCGGACTATCGACTTACAAGAAGGTAGTGACTCCAAATCGCGATGATAAACAAAATACGACGGCCAAAGCGCGATCCCGGAGGCTGTACACGACGATGCTGACGAAGTTTGACTGCGTGGTAATGGACGACGAAACCTACGTCAAAGCTGACTACAAGCAGCTTCCGGGACAGGAGTTTTATACGGCAAAAGGAAGGGGAAAGCTAGCAGATATTTTCAAGCACACGAAACTGTCAAAGTTCGCAAAGAAATATCTGGTTTGGCAAGCCATCTGTACCTGTGGCTTGAAAAGCAGCATTTTCATAGCTTCCGGGACTGTCAACCAGGAAGTTTACGTGAAAGAGTGTTTGAATAAACGTCTGCTGCCTTTCCTGAAGAAACACGGTTGTTCCGTACTGTTTTGGCCGGATTTGGCATCTTGCCATTACGGTAAAAGGCCATGGAGTGGTACGCCGCCAACAACGTGCAGGTGGTTCCCAGGACAAGAACCCTCCCAACACACCAGAGCTCCGCCCAATTGAGAAATACTGGGCTATTGTCAAGCGGAACCTAAAGAAGACCAAAAACTGCTAAGGACGAGCAGCAGTTCAAGGCAAACTGGCTTTCTGCGGCGAAGAAGGTGGACAAGGTGGCTGTACAAAATCTGATGGCAGGGGTCAAGCGTAAGGCCCGGCAATTCGGATTTGGAAAAGCGGAAGCCTAACTGAATATTTTTCCTGAATTTTATACTAATTGAACTTGAAAAAGAAATTTAATTTGATTTTTTAAATAAACGATTTCACCGATTTACACGCGTTTTCCCTTGACCAAATTTTGACCGTATCACCCTTTATACTATTTTCTAAATACAAAACGTTTACCCATCATTATGTTGTTTATACCTATCTTATTATTAGTTTGTATATACCTATCCTGAGTCAAAAACAAGTGTACTTAATATCTAATTCGCTTCTTTCTCATTTATACCTAACATACTTATTGTGTAGCAGCGGGTGCTCCGCTTCGTCGGGTTTGATGTCGTTTGGGTAGTAAGTTGAAGAGCCATGTGTACCCATTGCCTTGGTCTTTGTTTAGTAGATTTGTGTTCTGTTGTTTGTTTATTTCTAAGCTTTCTGCGACGTCTAATTTCCAGGGTGTAGATGTAGTCCGTAATATTTTGATGTCATTCGTCGTTATGTCGTGATTTTCCGTGAAGATGTGTTCTGCGACTGTTGATTTGAAGTTATGTGAAATTCCTTTCTCGTTCTGTTTGACAGCCTTAGTTACCTCCGCTAGATGCTCCTTGAACCTTGTTGCCAAGGTTCTCTTTGTTTGACCTACATATATTTTGCTGCAGTGTTTACACTTGATTCTGTATACCCCTGCTCTGCCTAATGTGTCTACTGAGTCTTTGGTGGAGCCTAACATCGATGCTAATTGGTTGTGCCTACTAGAAAAACTAAGTCTAAGCCAAATTCCCTAAGTCGTGGTTTAAGCTTTTGTGTAATGTCTTTATCGAAGGGGACGGATACACGTTTTAGGGGTTCAGGTGAGTCTGAGAGGGTTGTTAGTGATTTTCTATGAAGATGTTTTTCCTTTTTGTTGATGATCGCTTGAATTGTCCTCTTTTCGTACCCATTGAGTCTGGCAGTTTCGAAGATATATGCTAATTCTTTGGCTTTTCCAGTTTTATTGAGAGGAAGGATCAACATCCGGTGGATCATGTGGTGGAAAGTGGCCATTTTGTACTGAAAAGAGTGGTTTGAAGTGTATGGGATGACTCTTTGGGTGTTTGTGGGTTTTCTGAAGATTTCAAACTCTAATGGAGATGGCGACAATAGTTCTCTCTTTACTAGAAGGTCGAGGAATGCCAGTTTTCCATCCTTTTCTATTTCATGGGTGAACTTAATGTCTTTGTGGAGATTGTTGATTTCTTGAAGAATCAGGGAGAGATCGTCTTTTTTCACGACGGCGAAGATGTCGTCGACGTATCTCCACCAACGAGTTGGGAGTAATCCTTTCGCTTTTAGGATTGTTTCCAAATTCGCCATAAACAAACAACAGAGGCAACAGAGTCGTCATCATGGATAAGGAGGACTACGACAAGCAGATGGCTTCTAAGATCAGTAATGGTCCTTATAGGCAGCTTCGGGTAGACCCCCTACCAAACATGGTGAAACACGTGGACAAAACACTAAAAGAGTGTAAAGTAGTATTAGGGGATGCAGCAGTCCGTCTTCGTGAACCAAACCCCATCCTCCCCAGAATTAAAGGCCTCCCAAAAGTCCACAAACCCGGAAACGAAATGAGAGAGATTGTTTCATCTGTAGGATCTCCAGCCCATAAGCTAGCAAAATGGCTAGTAAAAGAATTTCAAGGTATCTCCGAGCAATTCCCAACAAGCTCAGTTCGCAACTCCCAGGAATTTGTACAACAGCTACAGTCATCAGGTCATATAAATGACAATGAAGTAATGGTATCTTTCGACGTCACAGGGTATACAGGGGTATACAGAATCAAGTGTAAACACTGCAGCAAAATATATGTAGGTCAAACAAAGAGAACCTTGGCAACAAGGTTCAAGGAGCATCTAGCGGAGGTAACTAAGGCTGTCAAACAGAACGAGAAAGGAATTTCACATAACTTCAAATCAACAGTCGCAGAACACATCTTCACGGAAAATCACGACATAACGACGAATGACATCAAAATATTACGGACTACATCTACACCCTGGAAATTAGACGTCGCAGAAAGCTTAGAAATAAACAAACAACAGAACACAAATCTACTAAACAAAGACCAAGGCAATGGTTACACATGGCTCTTCAACTTACTACCCAAACGACATCAAACCCGACGAAGCGGAGCACCCGCTGCTACACAATAAATATGTTAGGTATAAATGAGAAAGAAGCGAATTAGATATTAAGTACACTTGTTTTTGACTCAGGATAGGTATAGACAAACTAATAATAAGATAAGTATAAACAACATAATGATAGGTAAACGTTTTGTATTTAGAAAATAGTATATATACGGCAGGTGGCGAAGGTTTTCTTTCAGTCGAGTTATTAGTACGAGACACTGAAGAAGTCTGCACATTGTAGACGAAATACGCGTATCTGTCGAAGATAAGCAAAGGTAGTTGGAATTAAATGGAAGATACTAATTCTTCTTCTAATTTCTAGTTATTCAAGTTGCATTATTCAACCATTGTTGACAAAGCCAATCGTCAACTTGGATTTATTTTGAGAATCGCTAAAGATTTTAATGATCCTACCTGTCTACGCGCTCTCTATTGTTCTCTAGCTAGAACAATTCTTGAATTTGCATCAGTGGTTTGGTCACGGTACGAAACTGTGTGGATCTCTAGGATCGAATGTGTTCACCGTAAATTCATTCGCCGTGCACTGCGCAACCTGCCTTGGCGTGATCCTATGAACCTTCCAGCTTACGAGAATCGCTGTACATTACTGGGCATTGAACCATTGGTAAATCGTCGTAAGATTAATCAAGCGGTATTTGGTGCTAAAATACTCCGTTCTGAAATAGATGGTCCTGCCTTGTTGGAGCGTATGAGGATCTATGCTCCAGAACGAGTATTGCGGTCACGACTGCTAATACAACCTACTCCGCGAAACACTCTGTATGGCTCCAATGACCCCGTGAATTCAATAAGCCGACGATTTCAATCTGGATATCATGTTTTTGACTTTAATTTATCTACAAATGTTTTTAAAGAACGCTTAAGATCTCAAAATGTGTTTGGCTAAGTTAGAATTAAGTATATTTCATTAAGACCTTGTTGTCAGATGACTATTATTAAAATAAACATAAATAAACATAAACAGTATTACATTTTATGTCTTGTGAAAAGTGACAATACTCGAGTTGCGCCACCGAGGATGAGCTTGGAATAAAGAAAACATGGTTAGTCTTCATTTATGTGAATTCTCATTTTCTATTTGATGTTCTATAGTTTGAATTTGTTAAGATTGCAATGAATCCGGTTTTGACTGATAAAGAGGGGCGCCTTTGAAGAGTGCTGTCGCTCACAAAGGGTTTAAACAGCGGAAACTTTCAATTAAACCTGATTCATTGCCAACAAAACAAACAATGACAACTGTAACAACACTGAATACTTCATCATTTCTCAATACTGATTAAGTAACTCGACATGCACTAAACAAAGGATACGGGATATACCACAATAGATCAAATTACTGGTCGCAGTGGTTTATGTCCCGAATAGAGGAAAAAAAAAAAACCACCAGGTGGCAGTGTTATCGCATGAAAAATCGGAACATTTAGTCGCTTTTTTTAATGTACGCTTCCAGCAACTTGATTTTGACTAACAAAGGCACATTTATGTTTTCTCAACTAAATGGCAACATGTGTGCTACTAGGGTTTAATAAAGTTGCTTTTCCTAATTATGGCTTGTGGTGAAATTTGAGAACATCAGTGGTCCCAAGTTTCTGCCTTGAGGTACGCCCGACATATTAGTAAAGTAGTTCGATTGAGCTGAGCCGATCTTCACACACAGTATCCTAACCTTAACGAAATCAGCGGTAGAAGAACCAGAAAACCAAAGCGCATGAAGAGAAGGGAAAGAAATCAAGAAATAAAGTCAAAGAAGAAGAAAATAAATAAATAAAGGGAAAAGCGAAAATAGTGAATAGTGAATAGCGAAAATAGAGATAACATGTAAGAGAGGCATGTAAAAATAAGTCGAAGAAGAAGAAGAAAAGTGAAGTGGAAGAAGTGGAAGTATAGAAGTAGAAAGTAAAAACGAGAAACGAAAAAGCAGAACCACAAGAAGTTGAAGCACTAGTGGAAGGAGAGAAACTGAAGGAAAAAAACGGAACAAGACAAACAGAAGAAGAAAAATGACACGATAAAAGTCAAAGAATAAGAAAAGAGAAAAAAGAAGGTAAAGTACAAGAAGGTAAAGTAGAAAAATCGTAAAAAGCAGGAAAAGTTTTAGCAAACACACGGAAGAATAAAAGGGCAAGTGGAGAAGCGGGAAAAATAGGGTATGTGCCCCTTAACTCAGCCTATTATGCAACGATCGATTAAATTTTTGATTATAATTCATAAAGCCTTTAAGTTGTTAGCGAGATTCAACTAGTTAGACACTTGCTAAGATAAGTTTGATAAGACATTCGGTAGTATGTATCACGTAAAGTTACACAACTCTTTTTATAAAGTCAGAAATATTCGAGGGATATGGATTTAATGTCGGTCTATAAGCACCAAATGGGGCCTATTCATGGATGCAACTTCGTCCCATTCGATGGATTTATTACAAAACGCAATCTTTGTACGGTTGTTTCTCCTAATTTTATGAATTGCTAGCTGTTTTCGATTATCTTAAAACAACATTTTATAAAACAAACTAAAGTAAAACTGCCTCGAAACACTTAAGGGATGTTAATATATGATTCATCAGCCATTCAAAAAGGAAAACATTATTCACTACACAATTAATTTGTTCCCTCGGTTTGTGTTAACATAAGCCACTTGAATATAAACAACCGCACATTAATGCATTTCCACTTGAAATTTTACCAATAACAACGTTTTATATAAAACGAATGTATCGAAAATAAGCTATCTACGTAAACTTGCGTTGAACGCGTGTATTTATGATTGTTTTAATATGTTTATCATAGCATGCTGTGCGGTTTACTGTTATCTTTCGTTTGTTTACTTGTTTGCACGGTTTAAATTTTTCGTTTTCAAAATGTCGTGCTCTTAAAAAGACGTGAAAATTAAGGTTTTGGGCACATGGGTGTAATGAAAAGAGTGTAACTATGCAAAAATTGGCGAAAACCCGAATCTTTCAACCCTAAACTGAATCATAAAGTGGTAGATCTAATTCGGAAGAACAAATCAAGGTCGATACGTGATTGCAGCGACCAGATGCATGTGTTTTGACGACGAGACCTACGTCAAAGAGAACTCAAAAACCCTTCAAGGTCCACAATATTAAACTACCATCGTAGTGAAGGACGTAAGCGATGCAGACAGGTCGGTTCAAGTGGAGAAAAATGCTGGTATTGCAAGCAATATGTTTGGTCAAAAAGTGCCGGAATGGCAAGCAATACGTTCCTGCGGTCTTAAGTCTACCATTTTTTGCACAACCGGAACAATCAATGCGGAAATCTGTCGTTCTGAGTGTCTGCAGAAGAGGTTACCGCCTTTATATCAGAAACATAGTACCCCTCCTCTGTTTTGGCGAGATTTAGCATCAGCGCATTACGCCAAAACAACTCTCAATTGGCTCATGGAAAACGGTATAGATTTTATGGATAAAGACATCAATCCGCTAAATAGCCCTCAGCTTCGGCCCATCGAACGCTATTAGGCGATTGTGAAGAGGGTCTTCAAAAAGACTGGTAAACCAGCTGAGAACTGTGATGGAACACTTGTCCGAAAACTTGATGAAAAGTGATCGACCAAAATTTCGCAAATTCGTGAAAGAATAATATTAATTTCATCCGGTCTTCACAATGTTCAAGTTCAATCCCGTACAATAAGTTATTATCCATTTGTTTGAATAAAACATCTTTTGTTTATAAGATTTGTAAGAAAAATATGCGGGTAACTTATTTTCGATACAGCCCTTTGAACTAACATTCCTTCTCTTCCCTAATTCTAGACAAAATAGTCAAAAGGTCGAAAGTGACATTTGTAAACAATGACCTCTAGCGAATTTTTCTGGGATCTCCTTGCTCCCAAAAACAAAAAAAGCACCTGAAAAAGCAATTAAACAATTTTGCCAACGGCTGAACAGGTTAAAAATTTGAAACAATTCCATGTGCCGACGGTATGTTCATCGCACATTTGTTATTTGTGGTCGTTAGTTTTATGTTAGATATGATGGTAGATTCTGTCATGGTCTTATCAACTCAAAATAATGCTTCCTTCTTAATGTTCGTCAACAATTGGAAAATCCTTTCATTCATACATTTTTGGTGATGGATTTTTCTTGTGCTCGATTATTTTGAATTCGAAAATGTACGGACAAATATAAATCTCCAATGCCATTATTCAGAACACTGACCATCTCTTCCTCCCAATCCACTCTCGCCAAAAAACCACCTACCTCCCTATTTCACCGTAGCGCAACCGTAGGAATATCACGCACAACCACTTGTTACCTTCTCTTGCTGTCTGATTATTTAGGACTTTTCGGCTTCAAACGATCGTCGCAATACAAGCTGCCTCCCTCTCATCCCAGCAACGCGCAACAGCCAATTTCTCCCCTCATTCATACACATTCAGTTTCGTCCGTGACACTCAACCAGAACAATAATAGTAGCCAATAAAGAATGAACAACGTTTAACAAGAGCACGAAAGAAAAAAACAGACTCGAATATAGCGAAGTCACTCAGTCAGCTTAACTGCATGTGCTTTGACTAGGCAGCAGGCCGTGCTGCTACCGAAAGCCATAAAGTCAGACGCAGCAGCAGGCCGTTAGTCGTGCATCGGCACTTGTTCAGCGTGGTTGTGTTGTTTGGTTAGTCGTTCGATCGATCGCGATCGTTCATCCGATCAGTCGAAACGCCATCTGGATTTGAAGTTTGGAAGATCGCGCGCGCATTGAGGTTGATCGCCCACCGTGAGTGCTTTGAAATACGCGTGTGACTTCCCGGAGCTCCGGAGTTGGCTCGTCAATCGTCAGTTGTAGTTTGACCGTCGTGGGATTAAGTCGTTCAAGTCCAGTGCTAGGCTCAGTGTGGTGGTCAATTGGATTTTCCTTCTTTTTTTTTTATATGTGAAGTGAAAAGAACCGAGATAAGAAGGAAGGATTAACACGAAAATTAAGAAATTAAAAAAACAACCAACGACAGGATCGACTTTGGGAAGGTCGATCCACTGCGAAAAGGATTAAGTTACACGTTCAGAAGTGGTGGAAAGGGAGCGAAGATTTTGTGGTTTCTCAGTGGTGAGGTGATTTAACAGGAGCGGAAGTATGAAGAATTTTGGAAGGCATCATCAGCGGTGTCCAAGTTCCCAACGGTTGGGGCCTTCAAGGCGGTGAGAAAAGATTCTGCGGTGCGTGTGCGTGTGTGTATGGTTGGTCACTGAGACAGGTGAAACGTGATCGGTTCCAGATCGCCCGCAACAAAAGCAACAGTGAAAGAAGTGTGTAATTTGAAACAGGTGAAATGTTGATCGTCTGAAGTTGGGCAGATCTGCTGGAGAATCTTGATTTAAAAGTGCGTTTGGGCATTCGAAATGCATCGGATTTTGTGCGGTCCCAAGGCGGGATTGTATGTCACGGTAGTGCTACTGATTGTGTTGACGTTCGTGGTGGGAGTGCGGGCCCTGACCGAGGTTGAACTGCAGGACGACTATCTAGTCGCAACCAAGGAATTCGAGCAGCATTGTGTTCACCGTTGTCCGGACCAGGTTAGTTGGTATACACTTAGTATGAAGCAAAAGTTGTGAACGGCCAACGGGTCCAACCGAGAGAGGTGATAACGGCGATAAGCGGAGTAGCTCAGACCGTCGACTTACTGGATGGACTGGAGCTCCAGTCTGAGCCCGGGGAGATAAAGATGAACTAAATATAATTATATTATGGAAGATGAAAAAACACACGGGGTTCGAAGACGGTACGAAAACATGAAAACAAACGGTTGAGAATGGCTCACATCATTCGTAATCGCACGTCGTTGTCATGTAGAAAAAGGGAATGTTTGATAAGGATTCGAACGAAGTATTAAGGCTCGATTCCGCCGGAGGGACACTGCTGGCGATGGCGCTTCGGTCAGCTGCCCGACTGGAAAGTCAAAATGCAGCCATGATCGATTAGTTGGTGGATTTGTGATTGGAGTTCTGGGAAAATTGAAGCAGGCGAATCATTGCACTGAAATTGTGCAGGGGATATTGAACTTTTGAGAAGTGGATTCATATTGAATGAGGAAAGAATTCAGAGAGATGGGACAAAACAGTCATGATATTTACTTATAAGCTACACATCTAATTAAAATTTCAATCCTCAACTAACAACTAGAATAGGTTTTTGTCTTTCTAGAATTGAAATTTACACTTTAATATTGATTAAAGGGTGTAACGAAAATGTGTCGTATGAAATGATTCAATTTAACGGATTTCTGCCGTCAGATTCTGTACAGCCAGCTTGTCGATTTTGTTCGCTCGCAGCACGTGAGCCCGCAGCAGTTGCTTGGGTCTTCTTCAGGTTCCGCTAGACGATGGCCCAATATTTCTCGATTGAGCTCTGGCGAAGTGGAGGGGATTTTGTCCTCGGGCACCGACGGCATTTTGTTGGCGGCATACCATTCCATGGCATTTTTTGCGTAAAGACAGCTGGCCAAAGCAAGTCTCAAATTGGGGTGAAGGATATCTTAGTCTCAGTAAAGGCACGGTATTACCGCATATTTCAAATGGTATGAGCTGCCCTTCAACTCACTTTCAAATAATTAAACCCATCGGTTAAAAAAGTAGACGTATTCAATTAAATTCATGGTTTAAGTTTATTTATTCATGGAATTAAGTTTATTCATGACTTCGCCTCAAAATAACAGTTATTGCAAATCTGCCCTAGGATACAAACCCAACGGGATATGAATTACAAATCAAAACAAATATAAGAGAATACTTGCAGAGTCCCCTCTTATGAAAATTAAAAAAGTAAAAACTTTAAAACGTTTAACCGAATCGAATTATTTAAGCTCTGGAAAACATATGGAATCCAAATTGCAGATTTGCCAATTTTGTAGTATTGAAGACCCATGGAATTAATAATGTAATTAGTACATAGCCATCTCGATCCTAAATCGAACGATGTCCTTATAAGTCTGAAAGAGATTTCTTCTAGTGCGAGGAAGTCTCATCGTTGTAATTTTCCACTCCGTGCTTCAAACGAATGTTTCTCTGCACTTCTTGTACTGAAAGCGTATCATTGTAAGCTTCAGGCATTGGACCACAGAGAATAGACATCCAAGCTGGAGTGCCCTCCGTGTGAAAATTTTTGTAACTGCCATTTTAAAATTACAGCTCGTTTTCTTTAGTTTTGGTGAACCGTATGTTGATGGCATCACTTGCCCACCTCGAAATTTGATAGTCTGTCAATTTTAGTTTGGTTAATGTATACTAGACGGCGTTGTTTTTCCAACGGTTTGCTTTAAAAAAATTACACAGTAAATTGGAAAAAAAATGTTCGAGCCTTGATGTCTGTTCTCTGTGATTGGACTTAGTAGAACCCTTTGCTGGTAACATCGTAGAATTGACGAAATCATTCGTTGATTATTATGCTTGTCCCACAATATACAACTTCCCACATTGGTATTGGATTCGAAAGCTCTCAATTAATAATTTCAATTAGTACACTAGGTTAAGAGCAAGCAATAAGCTGTTAGTTTCGCAGCTGGGAAATATCATTCTATAGACTGTTCCGAAACATATGAATACACTTTCTTTCGCAAATAAAAAAGACCATACCGTGACTTTTGCTTATTTTTTCTCAAACATAGTAAATAATAATGTTTTCTTTTCATCTTCATTTCAATTTGTCTGATTTTTCGTAGGGTAGGCGAGTTCTCTAATTTTTCCCTTAACACTACTCATAAGCTTCTACACAGTGCTTTCTCCTACCATTTTCACCACTTTTGGCCAATCTTTCTTAAATTTTTCAACACTATCCACTGGTTTCGCCTTCGTCAAAGCCCAAAAAGTTTCGATAGGGCAAATCTCTGGGCAGTTGGGTGGATTCATCTCCTTTAGTACAAATACGACATTGTTCCATTTGTACCACTCTAGTACATGTTTAGAGTAATGGTAGGAAGCAAGATGAGGCCAAAAGATTGCAGGCTTGTTATGCTGTTTGAACAAGGGTAGCAACCTTTTTTACAACCTCTCCTTCACGAAGATTTGATCATTCATTGTGTCTGTCATTATGAATGGACGAGATATTTTTCCACGTCCGCATTTTTCAGTGTAAATGGCTTTCACTGATCCAGGAACATCCTTTCCCTTCGGCGAGGTATAAATCTGTGCTCCCGGCAGAGTATGATAATCTAGTTATATGCATGATTTTTTGGTCAGCAGTTTGTCGTACAGCTTTCGAGCCCTCGGTTTCACAGATTCAGCCTGTTTGATGCTTCGTTTTGGCTGCTTCTACTTTCGACAAATCTGCAGGTCCATTCTCTCCTTGGCACGCATAACATTAGTCGCCGAAGTACTTAGCTTTTTCGCCACATCTCGAACTGATGCTAAAGATGACGCTTGGAATAGAAGCTTACCTTTCTGTCGATTGTAGAGTCAGAGGGACCGGGTTTTCTACCCCGCCCCGCACTGTTGTTGATACTTTCGTAATGCGGATTGAACTGCTCCGACGCTCACATCTTCTTCCCTAGCCAGTTTGCTAATCGAAAGACTACTGACAGTGCACCGTTTGTGCACAATCCGTTTTCTTTGCTCGGGAAAAAGACCTCGCATCTACAAACTGCCGTGGGAAAAATTTAAAAAAAATGACAAGATCAGTTTAATTTGGATGTAAACAACAGGACACAGCAAAAAGTTGGTCAAATACTGCACGCATTGTGAAGTGACGGCTAATCATTAGTGTATTAATAATTATCGGGACAGTTTATATTACAAATGTGTCGTGTTTATTTTCGAGGAAAAAAGCACTCTTGGCATTTCAGAAAACACATTATGTTTTCAATGAAATAAAACACTAACATGATTATTGTATTCAGTGTATATTTCGGCTAATCGTCAATTTTCTTTAAGCATCAAAACTTTCCTGAAAAATTTACGAAAAAACCCTTTATTAGAGAGATCAGTAATTAAAAAAAAAAGATTTATTCACAATTTTATTCTTTTATTTATCTCAGTGCATATTTTTGGAAAAATAAAGCAAAAGACGTTTTAGAAAATCAAAAATCACTTAAACTCATGACAGACATACAACGCTGACCGTTGTACGAACTGTCAAATACTTTAATCCAGTACAGAAAAACACGTACTAACAAGCGGTGGATTGCTCAGCACACTTTTCCCCTGTGCTATTTTTTTGAGTGTGTCAACAAGAGTTGCAATGTGCTGGGAGTTCCCGTAAGGTGCCGAAGGTGCCGATGTGTTGACAGCCCAAATTGTTATATTCTGCTGAGCCTGGCAACCAAGCAATGCATATTTGCAAGGTCGCTGGTTTCATATTGTTTTAAGCTGAACTGTCAAAAGTGTGCCTCAGTGTGCCACACATGTGGTATATATTGAAAATCGAAGTGCCGCTGTTAGAAAACATGTTCGTCTAGTGTGTAAGACATCGTGGCTGGCACACTGTTGTAAGCGACTTACCCTTGAAATATTCATTTCTGCTACGGTACGCCAGACTACGGTGTTCGGCACCGGCAGCCCAAAACATAGCTGTTTTCCAGAAGCCGTGAGCTAATGTTTTGAAAACATTTCCGGAGAAATTTGCAAAATGGGCGAATCTGGTTTTGTAAACAAATATTTCAATGATTTTTTTTAGCGAATAAGAACACAATTTGAAAAACTAAGACCAAACTTAGCTAGAGGAAGCCTTTTTTACCCGACTGTGGTCTTAGGTCAAAATTTAGCTCTTATTCGATTTAAATATTTGTTGACTAATGCAGATTCGCGAATTTCGCAAATTTTCCCGTATTTAAGATATGACATTCTTCTCCTTGGACGCCCCATCAAGCACCGCGGTGATTAAGTGTATTGTGCGTCCTGCACACAGACATTAACATGGCGGTGTTGAATTCGTGATTTTATTATCAACCAATTGGAGGCACGACATGTCGCATTCATAACAAAATTGCCAAAAATGTACTAAGTCAGTTAGAAATTTTGTGTCAAAGAGAGAGTTGTAGAACACTGTTGAAGCCATGTTTTTGTCTAGTCAACAATAAAGTTTTATGCAAAAAAAACACATGAAAAAACCCTTGATCAGAAAGGTGTTTCAAACAAGTTTACCCCTAAAAAGACGCTAAATGATAATAACTCAAAACTTAAATAAAACTGTTATGTATGAAATTTTCTTTGCCAATTTACCAACTCATTAAACATTTAATAACTCCGTAAACTTTGAGATTTAACCATATGCGTTGAACAATTTTTTGAAGGCACTATATAGTTAAAGTAAATATTCAAACATATTCAATTAATACTCTTAAAGGCCAACAAACATTATAAAGCAAAATGACATGTTCTGCCTCAACTATCTTTGAGATCAGAACAAACGTACCTTTACGTATTAAGGGGTGTCCAGATTTTGTCGCGAACAAGCCTTATTTTCTATCAATGTTTGTCTACAATGTCAACATTAAAGACTGTATTCGATGAAATTTGGACACACAAAATAGGTCACCAAAACTTTTCCTTGAGCCCGATTCTTTTCAAACTTTCTGGAAATAAATGGTTAAGTTTTGACATCGTTGGTTCATTGAACCTCTTCTCCCAACCCAAATGCCCGCACCTTTGCCTTGACCCCTTTCATCAAATTTTGAGCAATGATAGGACCGACTTGCTTACTTACTTTTAACCACACTTTCTTAAGTTCAAGTTCATTTTCTATCAGTTTTGGAGTTTTAACTAGCTTTGCCTTCATGATTGCCCAACATTTTTCAATTGGGCGAAGTTCCGGAGTGTTTGGAGGGTTGACGTCTTTTGGTACAAAAACTACATTATTATCTTTGTACCAGTCTAAGACGGGCTGGGCATAGTGGCAAGATGCCAAATCCGGCCAAAACAGTGTAGGGCCATTGTGAGATCTCAAGAAGGGCAGAAGTCGTTTTTGGAGGCATTCGTCCTTGTAGATTTGTCCGTTGACGGTCCCAGAGGTAATTAAAGGCTGACTCATTTTGCCACATCCGCAGATCGCTTGCCAGACAAGGAATTTTTTGGTAAATTTCGACAGTTTCATCTTCCGTACACTCTTCGGAACGGCCAACTTAGAGGTGGGGACGTAGTGTTCCTGTCCTGGCATTTGTTTGGTGTCGGCTTTAATGTAGGTCTCATCGTCCATCACAATGCAGAACGGTTTTGTGAGCCACGCCCTGTACAGTTTTCTTGCACGAGTTTTGGCCACCGAGGTCTGTTTATCGCTCCGGTTGGGTGCCTTCTGGACCTTGTACACATGTCATCATGAACGTTTGATTGTTTTCTGCACAAAACAAACTGAAACTTTCGCCTTTTTCGCAACATCCCTGATCGAAATGTTGGAATAACGCTTAAATTGGTTCAATACCATCCTGGCCTTCTCCGGATTTGATGTGCCACGTTTTTTGCCACTACCATTTTTCCGCTTGGTTGTCTTACGGTCCTTGAACGTTTTGATCACATGAGATACGGTTGAATGTGCGATACCGAGCTGTTGTCCGATCCATCGATGAGAAGCGTTTGGATTTTCGAAGTGAGTGCCCAATATTTGTTGGCGCACTATTTCTTCATTCGAAGCCATCACTGAAATCACTCGACCGATTTTCACGAAACTCATTACACAATTGACATAACACAATGAAATACATTCAGTTAAAATTTCAATAATTTTTACCCACACGCTAAAAAGTTACTAAAAATTGCGTGTGTCCAAATTTCATCGAATACAGTCTTTATAAACATAAGCATAGCATAGCATAGCATAGCATTTACAGTTACACAATATCGTAGGTGGTGAAGACTTAATCTACTGTTAAGAGAATTATCATGTGCGGATCCGTTGTCGTTCGGTAAGAAACCTGGGGGATGATTTCGAACCCTTAGATACCAGACATGCTGCCTCCAGTAGACTAAGTCAACCCTGGCCACGTCCTTACAACTGTAGGGGAGTGGGAGGGAATGTTAGTCCAACACATACTTAAGAGAGATGCAGAGAACTCTACGACCTCTCATATGTGTCTCAGGTGATGGAGTGTTAATAGGGCAAGGGTTATCCCTGGGACACGCTCGACAAGCGTTACGGGTGATCAAAATTGATAAATTACGAACACATATCAAAGAAGTGCACCTTCTTCGGGGATTTCCTGAAAAATAATATTAATAAAAACAATAGATACGACAATTAACATTGCCTGTAAACAAAACATATGCAACTGAAAAAAAAATAAGACGTCAGTTAAAAATAAGTAACGGGCGAAACGATGGTTAAAGCTTCATGTGATCAGAAATCTACCTAATATATAGCATGGAATGGGAAGTAATAGGAAACATATTAGAAATGCATGGTATGAGAATAAAAATGATTGGACCTACAAAAATATAAATAAACAATACATATAAAAATTGAATACAAAAATGATGAAAATGATAGTTGTCATAAAAATTTTAAACTCAGTTACGATCAGCAACAACATCAATACCACACAGCGTGTGTAAGCTGGGCTATAATTTACAAGTTTACATAAATATGTAACCTATGAAGTATAAAACCAATATATATAACAAATAATAATATATGCATTGATTGTATGGGAAATCAATGAAAATGGTAAAAATGATAGTTGTTAACAGCAGCATCAATCCACATAGCGTAGGTTAGGTGGGCTACGACTTACAAAGATGCATAAAGCGGAGCTGAAAATTGAAACTATTTGCAAGCTAAGGAAACGTAAACAAACATGTTCATCAATTACGTCTAGATGAATCTAAAATACGGAAACAATAACGACAAAAATTGAACTGTAAAATCAGACACTAGCCAAATAACACGCTTGAAGTTGTCAAATCACCATTTGAAGCCCATGTCAACATTATAAACAAAAGACACATTTAAGGCTACAATGTCAACTTTATAAACATTAAAGGCTTTACAATTATTATTTAGTAAATTATATAATATGTTTAATAGTAAACGATATAATCATAAAAAAGATTAATTAAAAATGTTGCAATAAACAAAATTTTACTTGAAAACCCCTGAAAATAGTAGAAAGGCTCGCATGAACATGTTTAGATTTCTCTTAGATTGAGAGAAGCCTATAAATGTAAATGTGCACTTTTCTAATGATTGTTAGCATTTTATTCAAATATATGATCTTGAAATTACGGAAATATGAAGGTGATTGTAAAATCAAACGTTTGTTGCTTAAACCGTTTTGTTTGTAGAACGGCCATCAACCAACAAATCATAATGGTTAATTTAAACGGATGTCAGTTGAACTCAACTGCTTAGTTCCCGAAACAATAATGCCTTGTTCAGACAACAGGCTTGTAACATTAAACAAAGGGTGTTTTGAAAAGTATCTATAAAAAAAAGTCATTAAGACAGCCTTGTATTATGTTACAACGCTGTAGTATGAACAAAGCATAACTCTAAATTTTAGTTCGTTTTCACCGTGGGTAGTCAAATCAAACTAATATGATGTTTGTGCCCAATTCAACGTGAAACTCCGGTTACATATAAGTAGAATTTCTTCCGCTTACCAATCTTTTTTCTCAGTGTAGTTTCATATTGTTCAGCAAGAAAGTTCCACGAATCTTAATTCAACCCGAATGTGAACTTCTGAGTTCGTTTCTCAAATGAAGTCCGAACTTCTAATTGCATTCCATGTTGAAAAGTATCGCAAAAGATACAACAAAAAAAGCGATCCAAGTCTCTTTAACTTCCTAACTAGATTCCCACAATTCTAACAGAATTCATTGGGAACTCTGTGGAACCGTTGGACAAATATCTCCCGTCCAAGCATCAAAACAAGCGCCAAATCGCTGTACGATGTACGGCTCGGTATGTGTGACTTGAATTTCCTTGCTTCTGCAGATTCCTAAATTCGCTTAAGGACATACGGGATCAAGTCCCTATGACTTTGAAGTTTTCTTCGTGATAATTAACCTAACCTATAATATCAGCCTATCGGAGATAAAGAGACTCCTTCCTTAAGAATCTGGTTTTGACAGCCGTTATAAATGACCTTAGTTACTGGCAGCTTGACAAGGCTGTAGAAGAATTTGAAGTAAGTATTTCTTGCCAATTTCTACCGAATGTAATAGTTCTGCATCAGACTGTCACTTCAGTATGCCAGGTGAAAATGTTTCACGAAGTTTCAACTTTCAGCGGTAAATCAGATTTCCGGAATCATGCGAATATTATATCCTGCAAGCGAAAAGCGACAGCGCCATTAAGATTACATGGGCAGACGTTACTAACGTTACGAAGTTTGCCCTCCTTTTAAGCTGCATATGAGGCTAAGTAATTCCTTAGTTAAGTAATTAACTAAGACTGGCCTTAGAGACCAAGCTCCGCAATTGATACGTTGCACTTAAGTTTGCGTGAATTTGACAGTTTTTCCATAGGTGTTCTGTCACATTTGCGTCAACGAAACGCAGACGTATCAATAGATCATTGTCACGATGGCGTCATCAATGCTGTTTTGACAGTTCAGGGAGCTTGTTTAATTGGATTTTAGAGTATTTTCGGTACGATCGGTTTGAGATTTTGTGCTCTAAATTTATTACGATTGAAGTAAATTTGCAGGAAAATATACACCAGTGCTTCTTCTTACATCATTTCCTGAATCTAATCATACAGAATCAGGAAAAAGCCAATGCAAATTATCGATTGAGCGGTTCGAATTCTAACACCTAGTAAACAAGCTCCCTGAACTGCCGAAAAAGTGAGGTTAATACATTCGGTGCAATGATCAATTGTCGGCAAGCCTTTATTCTCTCATTCCCCACCGCTATCACGCATCCCACGAGAAATATTCTGTCGAAACTTCAAGGAACGCGATTTTATATGCAGAAAAGACATAACGGAAACAATTTCCATCTGCTGTGAATGATTCTCGCATAATAACAGTTCATGCACACGAGCCAATTTGAAACATTTGAAAAATTTCGTAGATCGGGCATGACGATGCTCTCAATTCACCGAAAATTACCTTCAATCATAAATTATTTTAAAATTAGCCATCCCCATATTGTCCGCGCTGCGGCCGGCGATACCACCAACAACAAAAACAAAAGAACCTGACAACCGAAAAAATGCGAATACACAGTAATTTATTATCTTGCACTTTTTCCGAGTCGTGTCATTCCGACCACGGGACAATAATACCGCGTGATTTTGCTAAACTCTCGCATTTCTTTTCTTCCTTCCCTGCACATCGCGTTACACGTTTTTTTTCTTGGTTTCATTTATTATAGAAATTCGCAAATTTGCCACTGGCAATAAAAATAGGTTACAAATCGAACGTCACGTCACGTTCTAAGCCGCCCAAAGTGTCATTCAACTCAAAGCCGCCTTGGTTCGACTGTTTGGCGGCATTTCGGTGCGTCGATCGTCGTAGGCGCAGACCTGTCATATTCTCATCAATCATCCACCAGAGGAGCCAGACCACGATAATAGCGATCTCTCGTTGTTTGTTTTGCTTTCCGACGGTCCGACCGAGCCGGGCCGGAGAAGAGTCCTCAATTGCGCGACGATTGAATCCGAATCCTGATGATGGTGTCTGTCCGGTGAGCGCCGATTATCCGAGTAAGTCAATTTGTACTTCCTGTAAAATCGGGGTAATTGGTTGAAATTTCCCGCTCTCTCTTGAAATCGAAACGGGCTGGTTTTGGGACTTCGGAGTTGCCCGTATCTTGCAAATTCTGCTTTGTTGTTGATGCCTTTATTGGCGTAATGACGGTTATGATTTTGCGCGTGGGAAACAATGAGTCTGACGGGTTTTTAAGGATGATTGACGTTTAGGGCATGGACTGCTTTGAACTTCGGTGCCGGTAGTGCTTCGGAGGAATGGGGAGGGGAGAAGGTTTTAAATTAATCGACCACATGTGTGTCAGTCAGAAAGTAGAACCCGGGGCCGTGCCTAAATGTGTCCCAAATTTCTGCGTCAAAATTCACGAAATTCTATGAAGTGCAACATCTGATAGCGCCCCAACAAGTGTCTTTGTCGGGAGCAACCGTATAATTTTCCAATCGACACAAAACACACATTTAACAGCATCTAAACTTCAAATAAAGAAAAAAACAACAGCAGACTGAAAGAGAAAGAAAAGGGAGAAGAGTTATTGCTAGGCTTTATGGCCAACACATTTGGCTTTTGACGCATTTGTTCTTGGGTCGAGTACGGGTGATAGAAACATGTGACCAAGTTTTGACTCGCGCTTTGCGCTAATATCTACGCTAATTCCGAAATCACCATACAACAATCGATGGTGTCTTTTAAAAGACATTTTCGCTTGGTCTTCTTTTTAATTCATGAAAGAAATGCTTCACTTCACCTTGTCCTGATTTCCGCAGGTCCAACCTTAATGAATTCAGGTATTGATGTTCCATTGATTTTGAGAATGATTTGTATCAAGCCTGATGCTATTATCCATCAAGGTCGTACTACACAACTCCTTCTTTGGCCATCCACTTTCATTTACTCAGGGAGGGATGGAGTTCAACCTTAACCGCAGTGCCATAGACCAAAATTTTCATATTTAGCAGCTTCATCGCTTGCCCTCAATACAAATTTCGTTCCGTTTGCCTCTGTAGTAGTTTCTTCTTTTTTTTCTGTCACCATCAACAGCTTGTACAGTGTATCTCACAATATGTGTCCATTTTTTTCAGTCTTGGCTTATTTCAGCTGGGTAATTTTAATAGCGGAATTGATTATACCCATTTGAGTGTATTCTTTTGACAGCTTATCACTAAAGATAAATAAGCAATTCCGTTTGTTTACATTTATCAGCTACCAAGGAAGCCATACGGCAGCCAGTTTAAAAATCACATTTGCAAAAGCTAAGATCGTGTCAGATATTCAATAGCCTTAAGCAGTTTGGAGTGAGTAAGCGTTTTGTTTTTCGTACCTTGAAACGGTACCTTGAAACGGCTCAAGGAAACTGGAAATGTCCATATTCAACACAAAGGAGGTGCCAGACGAACTGACAGAACGAAGAAAATGATCAAATGTGTGAGGGAGCGAATAAGACCTAATCCGGCCGTATCTGGCCGTAAATTGAGCAAACAATTTCAAATGTCCCCTGCTTGAATGAACAGGCTCCTCAGACATGATCTGGACTGCAAGCCATACAAGAACCAGTGAGTTCACGGGTTGACGGAGCGTCTAAAGCAAGCCAAGGTCCAAAGAAGCAGAAATCTGTTGGTTCAGCACGGTGACTGCGAGATTTTATTTTCGGATGAAAAGGTCTTCCTCCTTCAGGACGGTCATAATCAACAAAATGATCGTGTGTTTGGCAAAAGTCTTGTAAAAATTCCAAGAGATAAACTAGCTGTAGAACGCTATCAGAATGTATCGAAAATCATGGTATGGGGCGCCGTTTCACGAAAAGGAAAACTTCCTCTTCTTTTCATAAAACCTAACGTAAAAATCAACTCTGAATATTCCATCGAGCAGGTTTTGAAGAATCATCTGCTTCCTCATGCTTCAACGCTGTATGGGAATACACCGTAGTGTTTCCAACAGCACTCAGGTCCAGGTCACAAGGCAAAAGAAGTCACAGAGTGGTGGGCGGAAAATTTGCACAAGCGAAGAATGGCCTACATCTTCACCGGATCTCAACCCACTTGACTACTTTGTTTGGGGTTATATGCTTCAACATAGGTCGCTAGGAAAGGGCTTACTTTAGATCGATTCAAGAAACATTTGGTAGACATTTGGGACCAAATTCTTCAGGAAACCGTGCTTGCCAGTTGCGATGGGTTTACAAAGCGTTTGCGCAAAGTTATCAAGGAAAAGAGCGAGAGATTCGAATTGAATTAATCTGGTTCATTTTCTATAGCATGCATCTATTAAATGAAAAATAAATGCTGTGATTTGGTTGATTTTGTTAGCTGTAATACCATTTGGTTTTAATGACACCTATTGTGAGACACCCTGTAGATTTATATTTGAACAAAGTTAGATCGTGCGAGACATAAACACGCCTTTTTGTAGGCCGAGCATTTAAAGCCTACGTTCGTGCGTTCTCAAGCAACGTGTTCATTTTTGCCGCATTTCCAGCACCGTTTGGACCTGTGTGGACCCTTGCAGTTTCTGGTCTGGTGACCAAATTCCATGCACCGGAATCACCTCTCCATTTGCTTGGTGACTCCGGGGGCCAGTCGCAGCGAGCACACAGACTATCCGACTTTGATCTTGCGTGCTTCCGCCAGCTTGTTGGCCGCCACTACTGGCAGTCCCGCCGATTTCCACCATCTGGGTGCCACCAAAAGCTTTCCATATTCCGGATTGTCACCGGTATTTCTAGGTTGCACTGCACGAGCAATGCATTCCTCAGCTCTTCTTCAGTCGTAAAATTCCTGTTCCTGTGAAAGAGCTCTCACGGTGGCCTCGCTGCCTAAGGATTTCGCAATGAGCTCTCTGTACCCTGAGCTCTTAACCGCAAGATCCTTCTTGAGCTCGAACAACATCTCTCCTCTTTGGGTGTGTCTTGTCTTCACTACGTTCTCGCCCAATTCCTTCAACTCCAGGTCCATCCTCACTCTCCTAAGAAGCGCAGCGTTCGATGTCTTGTCGTGCGCTTCGACGATCAACGCAAGGCCTTTTTTCCTCTCCCTTGGAAGTCGACGGTGTTCTTTCTTCTGCTATTCCTTCTACCTTTCTCCCTTCTCCTTTCGCTTCTTCTTCTTCACCTGCTGGCTCTCCACAGTGCACCATCCGTTCTTATTCCGATAGCTGGCGCTGGCTCTTCGGTGTCTCTAGATGTTCAGCCGTAGCTCTTTCCGTGGGTTCCACCAGAGACTTCTCGGCAGTGTCCGCTTTCAACTTGAGCGCCTTATGCTCACCTTCTGCAACTGAAACGGAAGACTTGATGCTCGTCACCAGTTGCTTAATGTTCAGGTGCACGTTGTGTTTGTCTTTGACAAACTCGTAGAGCTCGTTTACTTTTCGTCACACCTCGACTACGCTAGACTCTTGAGCATTGCTGCTGTTCGATGTCAGTGTGATTCCGGAACGCTAACTCCCGCTGGCTTCCTTTGAGCTCGCTCCGTATCGTGTTCGTTATCACAGTGGTTTCCAGCGGTGTAGCTGGTAATCGCTGCATCATTCCACTTCCTCGGAACGCGTCTGCGTTCTCTCCAACAACGTCGTTATTGATTGGTGTCTCCATTTTATTGGGTCCTCCCTCCGCACCGCTATCACCATCCGTTGTACCTAGTCGCTTTCGTGATCTCATGGTTGTCTATGAAACAGGGAGGCCAAGCGAGGGTTGAACACGTTCCTTCATGGGGCTCGTGTCCAGAGCCAGATCAGCGTAAGTCGGGAATGTTACATCCGAGCCTAGTACCCATCGACTTGATGGACAGATGATGAACGTATCCGGAGGCCTGCCAAGGTTTTACCGGGACGGCAAAAGTACCATTTGCCCACTCGCCGTTTCAAGTTGGTGTCACCCTTCTTTACTCAGGGAGCAGAATAGCACGAATGTCAGCCCATCGTCGCCATCCGGTTCGTATTCCGTAGTCCGTTGTCGTTTGCGTTGGCCAGTATGCCATAATCAAGATGTTACTGGCATCGATCCTGATGTGCCGGTTGGCACTCCGGGTGTTGGGCTAAGGCACTTTGGAAGCGGTACCAGGTCGCTTGTACGGAGTTGCTTACAGATATGTAGTTTTATATAGGGATCCCACAGAGCCCACATGATCCCCGCCACATCTTAGGCATCCTCTGCTTGAGCTGTCTGGGGCCCAGAAGGTCGGTCACTCCCAGAAAGAAGAGCCAAAGGTGGTAATCCGCACGAGTGAGTGAACGGTTTTTGCTTAGAAAGCATTTCCCAAGCTTCCACCCGACTCGCAGAAGCGCAGAAGGGGGTTCGTAAGCCCCTACATAAGCCCCTATCCCAGCTTACCGGTGTCTGTCTGTCTGACTGTCTGTGAGAGGGCTTCAATACAAATGAAACCTAAACTTCTGCATAACTCGAAAACTAATCAAGCAAAGGAAACCAAATTTGACATGTTGGAGTTCTTGGAGGTCAAAAATGTTTCTATGGTGGTTTGAACCCCTCTCCTCTCTTTAAAGAGAGGCTCTCATACAAATGAAACAGAAGTTTCTGCATAACTCAAGAACTAATCGAGAAAATGGAACCAAATTTGGTAAGTGGGGTTTTCTGGAAGCAAGAAATGTTTTTACGGTGGTTCAAGAACCCTTCACTCTCTAGAAGAGGGGGGGGGGGGCTCTCATACAATTTCTGCCTAACTCGAGAACTAACAAAGCAAATGGAACCAAATTTGGCATCTACGTATTTTGGAGGCAAAAAATGTTTCTACGGTGCTCGAGATCGCTCCTCTCTCTCATGTAGGGGTTTTTGGGGCCGTAGAAGGTTCTTATGATGGTTCGAGACTCCTACCCCATCTGGAAGGAGGGGGTCCCATACAAGTGAAATACAAATTTCTGCATAACTCGAGAACTAATGAAGCACATGTGACCAAATTTGGCATGTGGGGGTTTTTGGAGGCAGTATTTTTTTCTATGGTGGTTCGGCTCTTAAACAAATCAAACAGAAATATAAACCAAACATGAGAATTATCCAGGCAACTAAAACAAAGCATGTGCATTTTGTGCTGATAGAAGTTTGAACCCCTTCTTAGTTAAGAATGGGGGATGATTGAGTTACTCTCAGTGCTACATTATGCACAAGAAGTTAATCTAAGATTATGCGAGCGAAGAGAAACGTTCGAACTGGCAGGAAACTACTAGTAATCCTCAGAGTACAGAGATATGCGGAAGCGGCCATCTTGAGCCAATCGAGCAGCGAGAACTATCAAAATTTTCCGGGTTGGGAAGATGCCGAAGATTATAGGTTTGTTTCTGCTCTGACAGTTTAGGAATTTCCTAGTAATCCTCAGATTACAGAGTACAAAACTTTGTAATACACTTCATAGTTGATAATTTTATAAATACTCATAATAAACCTCTTGTACGTTATGTATGTAAACAACAGTGGCAGCTGACAATGACGGAGTCACGCACAAAGTTATAACATTTTTCTCTGCGGAAGTGTTGGCAGCCTTTGTAAACAAAACGAACACCTTTGCCAAACTGTCGATACTAGATGCGGCATAGTTTGAAGATAGATGTTTTGTCTATGAAATGCATCTACACAGAACGCCAAATCATGGTAGAAACTAACGATCCGAGGGTTAAATTGAAAACACACACCTACTTTTTTTTGCAAAAATTACGCACATTAGCAAACGGAAACATTTTAACAAAACTAATTACAAAAAGTTTTCTAAATGCGCTAGTTCTATTAAATTTTCATTCATTCAGTTGCAAGCGTAGCAAGGCTCGCATCGGGTTCAGCTAGTAAACTCTATATCAGTTTGAACTAAGGGCATCTTCAGCGGCGGTCTATTTTTAGATCAACTTTCTACCTGATTTACATCAGCGAAACTTGAATAGAACTAGTTAAAATAGACCAACTTTCCGTTCCCCGCACCGGTGATGTATATCTTGTTGTTAAACCCGCCAACACCTGTCATCCTGTCGATCATTCAACATCAGAGATCAGAAGTTTTTTTTTAAGAGACCGCAGATTTTTCACAAACATTTTGCCATTGATTGGTTTGACCAAATATTTTTTAATGCCAGTAGTGCATCATTAGCTGACGACAAGGAATACTTGTTCTTTCTGAAGGTGACTGTGTGAATGCATGCATTTTTTTGCGAATTTTGTTTGATTTTAGCGTCCTTCGGAGTCCAAAGTAAAGATTGGACTCGGAAAAAATGCGACACTTTGTTTTGGGTGTAACTTTTTATCGCGTGGGTAAAAATGAATGAAATTTTGGGTAATACTATTTTAGGGTGTTAAGTTTATGTGTGTAAAATTATCGCGGTCTGTCAAGTAGTTTTACAGATGCATTCCAAACAAGAAGAGCTACGCCGGCAAATCTTGGGCGCGGTGATCGATAATCCTGGTCAGTCGCGATGGATCGGCAAAAGCCTTGGAATCCACCATTCCACCGTGTCCCGCGTTGTGAAGATGTTCCAGAAGACGAAGACCATCGAGTGGCGCGCTGGAATCGGCCGAAAACCGAAAACGGAATACCCAGAGAAGGCGCGGAAGATAAGGCAGTCCTTTAAGAATAACCCGAACCTTTCCACCCGAGACGTGGCCAAAAAGGTCAATTCGTCGAAGTAAAGCGTCCAGCAGACCATAAAGCGGGCTGGGCTACGTGTTTTTAGAGTAAGGAAGGCGCCAAAATGGCGCCAGGCTGTCTCGTCATGAACGACGAGACATATATCAAGGCAGACACCAAACAAATCTCCGGCCTCAAGTTTTTTGTTGGTCATCCCACATGGAGGTTCCGGAAAAGTTCCGAAACGGAAAGATGCACAAATTCGCGAAGAAGTACCTGTTGTGACAGGCGATCTGCGGGTGCGTACGGTACAGCAAACTGTTCGTTACAACCGGCACCATAACCGGGCAAATTTATCGAGAGGAATGCTTGCAGAAGCGCTTGCTGCCCTTCCTCCGCTCTCACCGTGGTCCCACGCTTTTCTGGCCGGATCTCGCTTCGTGCCATTACGCTAAGCCTGTAATGGATTGGTACGAAGCGAAGGGCGTTAATGTGGTCCCGAATTAAGCGAACCCGCCAAATACACCAGAACTTCGTCCGATCGAAAAGTTTTGGGCGATAATGAAGAAGAAGGTGAAGAAAAGCGGAAAAACCGCTGAAGCTTTGAAGAAAAACTGGAAGAAATTGTGCAAGGAAGATGGACAAAGCCTCGCCTAAGATCGCATGGGCAGTGTTAAGAGAAATGTACGAGCATTCAGCTTGGGGGAGGATATTCAATAATTAAATTTAAAATTAGTTTTTGGTATGGATTTAAAATGAATATTTTCATTTTTGTGTGTCTAATTTTTTCCGAGTCCAGCCTTTAATTATCAGCATCCAAGGTGAGCAACACAACTTTTTGTTCACCGTCAGCATCACACGCAGCACTTTTCGGCAATAACTCAATAAAATTGAGTTATTTTTTAGTAAAAGCTGCTGTATTGTCAAGTAGCGTGTAGTGTTTTAGAACGATCATTTTCTTGTTCCAAATTGCTGCAAGAATAGATCAGATTTAAAATGATACAAAATAGATCCAGTATAAAACAAAATTTATAACACCGATGCAGCGATGTTTTTGCGTTTGGTCTAAAAAAATAAATCCAATCTTCGATTTGGATCGCCGGTGAAGATGCCCTAAGTGGTGTTTCTTACTGATCCATTCTTTTCATTCTAATTTTGTATTGGAACACCCGTTATCACCCAAATAAATCCGAAATTAAATGGAAAATGGAAAGTGGGTTCTATAATAATCTGCGATTAGAATCCCCCCCTTTTCTGACAGTTCGAATCCAAACAGTCCAAAACGATCGTCATAAATCCCAATTGAAAGTTAACCCTATCTTGAAACTTTATCTGTACACATTTTTTTCCACACTTGTTGTGCATCTAAGCGGCAATCATCGCTCGAAAACGAGGTCAAATACCCACCGCTTATCACGCAACATTTTCGAAGTGTGATCTGACGTGGAAGACAACCGGTACTCGGCAGTAGGTACATTCAAACCGAGAGCACTTATTTAAATCCTAACCGAAATCCGTAGTATGGGCGAAAATAGCACCTCCTCGTGCGCTACAGTAAGGCACAACACACATCGCAAACTGCTCACCAGAGGTCACCGAGGTTGGCTGGGAGCGCACACTGATATATGTACGTGTGGTCGGTATCGTTCGGTATCAGCTGCTTGTTCTCTCGATGTTATTGTTGTTGTCTCTGAGGCACGTTCCGGCCTTTTCTAGATAGAACGCTTTACTATAGTAAACAGGCAAGGCAAAGCGCTGGCCGCGGCCGAGAGCGGAGAATTATTGTTCTTCCCAGTGCCGATAAGCGATTCACGCACCGCCGATGATCTGCCCGACAATCACGCCGTCGTCGTGGTGAAATCTCAAGCGAAAGGATGCTGTGACTGGATTGCGCCGAGGGAAGTACACAAACAGAGGCGAGAGAAAATAAAACTCGAACTGCTTCGCGCACAGTTGGCTGAACTTCATGGAGCGTGAAATATGCAAAAAATTCATTGCATTTCATTTTGCCGAACGAGAGTTTCCCGTGATGGGGGGAGGGAAGCGGCGCATTCGTATTCCATGGTTGAGTTGCCACGCGCGTCGACGTGCGACGGTGCAGACCGGGTGCAATTAATTTGGCAACTTAACCATGGTGATTACTTTGGTTCTGACAGATTTCCATGTTTCCACGGCATGCTTGGATGGTAGGTGAGTGTTATCGATTGTTATTGGAAAATCAACCGCCCAGTTCGGTAGTAAACAGCGTATTGATGGCGGCGGCGGCGGTTCAAGACATTTGATACCGCCTTGCCGGTAGTTTCGCCGGCCGCCATTATTGCTAAGCTAGAACGCCACACAACTAGCCCTTGTCAGCCGGTTGTGATAGATAACACCGCGTGTGGCGGTACGACGGATGCTGCACACATTCTCCCACAATACATCATTTGTAATGTAAATCTTTGCATTTTGCTCGAACGAAGATTCACCGTTGGGATGATCTTTTTTATCACAGCTATAAGTTCGCTTTGCACGCTTCGCCACGTCCCTCGAGAACTAACTGGAAGAATAATAAGTCATATTTATACGCGTCGATTGGTTGTTTGTTCGTTCGAGCTGGCGCGAAACTCGGAAAAGGAAATTTCAATCAATGTTGAATGTATCACCCAGTGATATTAGCGGCAATTTTGCCGCAAAATGGTCTAGGAGTGGCACTAGCTGGAGGTCTCTGTTGTACGTAAATCATCGTATCTATTGGTATGGGAACTCTTTTCGGCCGCAATCTTTTGACATTGTCCAGGTCTATAATTAATTGATTGAGATGTTCACTTCTTAACGTTTGCATTAAAAAAAAGCACTTTTTTTCGGATGGTGATAAAAAAAAAAGCTAAGACAGATAATTGCTTCTGATAAATTTCCCACTAGCAAACAAATTCTACGCCCTTGCGAGCGGCCTTCCGGCAGTTAACCGGAACATTCGCCATAGCGGACGAAAACATGTGTGTAGTCATGTTCTTGAGTTCCTTCTTCGTTTTATTTATCAATTTCTCCTCCTCCTCCTGGTATTTCTTAATGAACAACGCAACTTCCGGCAGGCATTTTGTACTATAAATTTCTCCGTTCACAGCCAGTCTGGAGAGCAAGAAGAGCGGCTTTGACATCCCCTTCTCGCTGATTGTCAGCCACAGAAGCACCTTCTTGGGGAACTAGGTGTGTGAAATGAACTGCACTTAGGAGCTCACTTCCTTCGTGGGGGAAGTAAAATACGAAGTGCCCTGCCAGTCATTGCCATCCTGGGTGAGATAGGTCTCGCCATCCTTCACCACCGCCACGTCGCGATTCGCCGGGAAAATCGAGTTGACCACCTTATTCAGCCGCTGCCGCTGCATCATTGCCTGCAGCTCCGAAAGCAGTGGGCGCGATTTTCGCTTCCTGACATGTATGTTCATGTTTGCCAAGTATTTTTTCACTGTTTGACCGGTTGAACCGACTTCCCGGCCAATCGCACTCAGCAATGTAGCCACTTTTCCCTCGGTCTTCCTCTTCAGCATCGTTTGGAGCTTCTTATCGCTGAGGGTCGTCGGCCGTCCGGAACCGGGCTTTCTTTCGATGTTCTGATTGTTTTCTAATAGTGCCAAGATGCTGAAGATGCCAGAACGGGCGTATCCGGCGTCCACAAAGTGCCGCACGATGTCCATTATCGATGCGGCGGGGAGCCGTTCTTTACACGCTCACACTTTTGAACGGAGTTGCTTCACTGTTTTTGCCATCACGGTCGGAGTTCGACTGATAGAGATGTCGTTTTTGCTGACTCATGGGTTACTATGATTGATGCTGGATGGGTAATTTCGTCAGCGCAAGTGAAGGTGAACCCATTAAAAATCGGAAATTTTTGTCCTGCATTTTCTTAATGCATACATTACACAGGCTGTGTATTTTATAGATTTAAGCTCGATTCAGTCGATAATATCTGGAAGTGAGAAATCAGATCTACAATTTAAAAAAAAAAAAAATTCCTTTTACCCCTATCAAAGGTTTTATTTTGACTTTATGAACTCGTAAAATGCTGTTTTGAAATGCCGTTTTAGGACTTATTCAAATTATCTCATTATGGTCAGTGAAAAAAGCAGTTTAAAACCATTTTGCCTCAAGTAAATGCGTTGAACGGCAAATTGGCATTCAGGAAAGTCACCAGATGACCAAATAGTTTTATAGTGGTCATTGGAAATTAACAGTCAAACCTCACCTTCCAGGAATATTTGGTTAGTTTTTACCTGAGCTTAGTTATCTTCTAGGCCTCTAATTCTGCGACAAAAATTCCTCCAAATCTTCGGGAAAATTGTCTCCAGAATTTCTTAAAAATTCATCTTATGTTTCTTGAAAATTGCTTCCCGTAACTTTGGGAAGTTCGCTTTTGAACATCAGAAGTTTTGTCCAGAACTTCGGGATAGTTTGTTCCTGAATTTGTGAGAAATTCTTGCTTGAACTATTAGAAAGTACCCCCTATAATTCTTCCTGTTTTTCTGAGAAGTATCTAGTATCTGAACTTCTAGGAACTCCTGAACCTCGAGAAAGCTCTCAAGGAAGCTAATACTTTTGGGGAGTTTCCTTTGGATCTTCAGGAAAGTCCTCATCCTGACCTTCAGAGAATTTCTTCCGTGAAAGCTGTGAAGAATTCCTTCTTCAACTTATAGGTAGTGCTCTCTCTGGTAAAGTTCTTCCTAAAATTCGGGGAAGTTTTTTCTAGCGCCTTTTCTCTCAAAACTTCTGAACTCCAAGAAAAATTCTACCAAAACATTGGGAATGTCCTCTACAAAATTTCTGAGAAAATCTCCTTAAAATTTTTTGGAAGTTTCATCCCGAATATCTGAACTTTAAGGAAATTTGCATTGGAACTTCAGGGAAGTCCTCTCCTGACCATAATAGAAGTTCTTTCGTGAAAGTTGTGAAAAATTCATTTTTCAAATTATTGGTAGTGCCCTCTCTGGTAAAGTTTTTCCTGAAATTCGGGGAAGTTTTTGGGCGTCGCCTACTCTTTCCAAACTTTTGTACCCCGAGAAAAATTCTACCAAAACATTAAGAATGTCCTTTCCAAATTTCTGGAAAATTCCATTTTGGAAATTTCATCTGACTTCAGCTTTTAAAAATTTGAGAACTTCCTCCATTGGAAAGTCCTCTCCTGACCTTCAGAGAAGTTTTTTCGAGAAAGTTGTGAAGAATTCCTTTTTCAAATTATAGATGAACTAAGGTTAAACGCTCTCTGGTAAGGTTCTTCCTGAAATTTGGGGAAGTTTTTTCCAGCGCCTATTCTTGCTAAACATCTGAACTCCGAGGAAAATGCTACCAAAACATTGAAAATGTCCTCTCCAGATTTTTTGAGAAAATTCCCTTAAATTTGTTGGAAGTTTCATCCTGAACTTCTGAACTTTTAGGGAGTTTTCTCCACTGCCCTCACGTCAAAGAAAACACAAATGTAGATCAGGGACAACATGCCCCAATTCTAATCCAAAAAGATGTGACCATGTAGTCTTCTGGGTTTTTCTGAAAAGTATATACCTGCACTTCTGGGAACTCTTGAACCCCGAGAAAGCTCTCAGGAAAGCTAACACAGATTCCCTTGGAACTTCAAGAAAGTCCTTTCCTAACCAAATTACATTGGGAATGTCCTCTCCTAAATTTTCCCTTAAATTTGTTGGAAGTTTCATCCTTCAATTTTTGGGAAGTTTTCTCCTGAACTTCAGGGAAGTGCTTTCCTGACTCTCAGAGATGTTCTTTCGTGGACGTTATGAAGAATTCCTTCTTCAACTTATAGGTAGTGCCCTCTCTGGGAAAGTTCTTTCTAAAATTCAGGGAATGTTTTTTCCGGCGCCTATTATTTCTAAACTTCTGAGCCCCGAGGTAAATTTTACCAAAACATTAGGAATGTTCTCTCCACAATTTCTGGGAAAATTCCCTTTAATTTGTTGGAAGTTTCATCCTGAACTTCTGAACTTTTGAGAAGTTTTCTCCTCCCAGGTAATTAAAATCTGTATTTCAGATGCTACAAGCATTATATTAGCATTTTATCAGCATCTTCAATGTTATCTGTTGTAAAGTTGGATTTCAAATGCTATTACAATGCTTGTAGCCTGTAAAAATCATTTCGAATGAAAAATAGCATTGATGAAGCATTATCATTGCATTGCAGTAAAGCAGCCGTATATTGGACCAAAATCGGCATTTGAGGTGTATTTAAGGTGACGTAATTACACCGACAAACCGACATGAAACTCAATATTCACTTTTGATCAAGAATCCATAACGACCAATTCAAATGTTCAGCGATCCCATCTGTCAAAACCTATAGAATTATTTTATCTAGATCAAATAAATGTGTCCAGAATTGCTCAGACATGAACCTTCTTATCAAGCTCCCGAGCGTGTTCCTGGCTTCAATAAACGATTTCAGCGAACACGAAGATAGATGTCAGTAATATGATTTGAACAGAAATATGAGAACATTTTTTTATTGTCATTCATGTCGGTTTGTCGGTGGTAATTGCTTGATAGGCTGTCGTAAAGACGCTATGGAACCGCTTATTGGTTACCTGGGCTGAACTTCATCCTGAGCTTCAGGGGAGTTTGTTCCTAGGAAGTAACCCCTATAACTTTGGAAAGTATCGTTTGTTCTTTGAAGAGGTTTATTCCTGAATTTCGAGAAAGACTCATTTTGAAACTCTTAAATATTCTCATCTGAACATCGAAAAAGCTCTCTAGCACTTCTGGGAAGTTCCAACTAAACCCGTTTTCCTTGCTTATGGGTCATTTCCAAGGCTTCTAAACCATGTGAAATGGCTTGTCGAGTCACACCCACTGAACCTGCAAGTCTGTGTTCCGTTTGACATGAATTTTCTTGCAGTAATGCCTCCAAATCTTCATCTTCAAACTTTTTCACCGGTCCGGGGCGTTCCTGGTCTTCTACGCTAAAATCACCACTTTTGAAGCTTTTAAACCATTCACGATACGTTCTTTCCCTAATTGCAGCCTCAATATAAGTTGCAGCAATCATACGATGTACTTCAGCCGTAGATTTTTTCGAATAAAAAGCAAAAACCTAAACATCCCTCCAATGACGTTTATTTGGCTCAAATATCGACATTATTGCGCGCACTAAAATATGATGCAGATAAAAAAAAATGCAATGAAGCGGAGTTGTTGACAGATGCCTAGTCTAACAAGAAGACGTTTTTTGATTCAACATTGTTCACTAAAATTTACTGGTTGCGCTATCTATTGGAAAACACCGGTTTTCTATTTGCATCCCTGATAGTATACTATTTTTAAATAAACCTGTCATTTCAGTTTCTTTAAACTTTTGCTACTCTGAGAACCGGTATTTACGAATAATTTGAAACCTCAAAGCAATTCATTTACCCGATTTCCCTGAACTTCTCTACAGAACTTTATCGAAGTCTCTGAAGAACTTCCCCGAAGTCTCTGAAGAACATTTTCGAAGTTCTCTGATCAACTTCCCTGAACTTCTATTATGAACTACGCTTAATTTCTGTGAAGAACTCCCTGAACTTCTATAAATAACTTTTCTGAATTTCTGTGAAGAACTTTCCTGAAGTCCTCTGAAGCACTTCTCTGTAGTTTCTCTGAAGAACTTCCCTGAAATTTCTCGGAAGAACTTTCCTTAACTTCTATCATCAACTACCCTTAATTTCTGTGAAGAACTTCCCTGAACTTCTATAAATAATGTTTCTGAATTTTTGTGAAGAACTTTTCTGTAGTCCTCTGAAGCACTTCTCTGTAGTTTCTCTGGAGAACTTCCCTGAAATTTCTCGGAAGAACTTTCGTGAAATTCTCTGAAGAAATTTCCCAAACTTCTCTAAAGAGCTATCTGAAGTTCTCTGAAGAACTTCCCTGTACTTCTCTGAAAAAAATTGCCGAGCTTCTGTCAATAACTTCCCTATAATTCTCTGAAGAACTTCCACGAACTTCTTTAAAGAACCTCTCCAAATTTCTCTAAAGAACTTCCATTGACTTCTGTAAAGAACTGCCCCGAACTTCTCTGAAGAATTTCGGTGAACTAGTTATGCGGATCTTCGAAACCCGACTCCTTCAGCAGACTAACCTCAATTCCCTGGCCTTCAAGTTGAGCAATCTAAGATTTTGTCCTGACTATGCGAGTTTTTCATTTTATCCGCTATTTCAATATGTCGTAAAGGGCGATACGGTCAAAATTTGGTCAGTATCAACTTGACGTATTTCTTTCAATTTTGCATTTAAAAAACCTGAACACCCCTCATTTTGAAGGTGTGTGTGTGTGTGTGTGTGTAGAATGTTGCTCCTATTTTGATTTTGGAATTCACTCTTCAGTTGTCAAAATGCCGTCCAAGCAAGAAGAGCAGCGTATCAAAATTTTGCTCGCGCATCGCGAAAATCCGAGCTACTCGCACGCAAAGTTGGCAAAATCGCTAAAAGTTGCCAAATCAACCGTTACAAATGTAATTAAAGTGTTTGGGGAACGTTTGTCGACAGCCAGGAAGTCTGGATCGGGGGGAAATCGAAAACCGGAAGCCGCTGAGATGACAAAGAGAGTTGCCGGTAGTTTCAAGCGAAACCCTAACCTATCTCTCCGAGATGCCGCAAATAAGCTGGGTGTATCGTCTACAACCGTGCATCGAGCCAAAAACGAGCCGGACTATCGACTTACAAGAAGGTAGTGACTCCAAATCGCGATGATAAACAAAATACGACGGCCAAAGCGCGATCCCGGAGGCTGTACACGACGATGCTGACGAAGTTTGACTGCGTGGTAATGGACGACGAAACCTACGTCAAAGCCGACTACAAGCAGCTTCCGGGACAGGAGGTTTATACGGCAAAAGGAAGGGGAAAGGTAGCAGATATTTTCAAGCACACGAAACTGTCAAAGTTCGCAAAGAAATATCTGGTTTGGCAAGCCATCTGTACCTGTGGCTTGAAAAGCAGCATTTTCATAGCTTCCGGGACTGTCAACCAAGAAATTTACGTGAAAGAGTGTTTGAATAAACGTCTGCTGCCTTTCCTGAAGAAACACGGTTGTTCCGTACTGTTTTGGCCGGATTTGGCATCTTGCCATTACGGTAAAAAGGCCATGGAGTGGTACGCCGCCAACAACGTGCAGGTGGTTCCCAAGGACAAGAACCCTCCCAACACGCCAGAGCTCCGCCCAATTGAGAAATACTGGGCTATTGTCAAGCGGAACCTAAAGAAGACCAAAAAAACTGCTAAGGACGAGCAGCAGTTCAAGGCAAACTGGCTTTCTGCGGCGAAGAAGGTGGACAAGGTGGCTGTACAAAATCTGATGGCAGGGGTCAAGCGTAAGGCCCGGCAATTCGGATTTGGAAAAGCGGAAGCCTAACTGAATATTTTTCCTGAATTTTATACTAATTGAACTTGAAAAAGAAATTTAATTTGATTTTTTAAATAAACGATTTCACCTTGTTTTCCCTTGACCAAATTTTGCCCGTATCACCCTTTACTCAGCAACTGCAGCGATTTTTATATATAAATAGCTACCGAATGTGCCCATGATTACGTCCCAAATTTATTTTTTTAAAAGCTCACAACAAAATATATGCGACAAAAAAAATCAATCGAGTATACACTGAAACAAATTAAGTGATAGCGCTGCGGCAATGAATTCTACTACATCGATTCATTAGCTATTACTTTATTGCTCATATTTTTGCAAAAACCGTTTTTTGAAATCTTAAAGAACTATAAAATATATATCTTTAACGACCATATCATGGTTAACTATAGAATAGAGAATTTAGAGAAAATTTAGAGTGCCGAGTGGCGGCATCTTTAGGAAGTACTCTTACCCAAATTGCTTCCTGATGCTCTGAGAAGTCATTTCCTGATTTTCGGGGAAGTTCTCTCCTAAACTTCTGGGAATATGAACTTTTTCGTTTTTGAATGTAGACGAGTATGAGCCCTTACTTTTTCGAGCATTGCTCAAAAACAAAACAAAATACATCGCCAAAATTTCTCCTATGTAAGCTTATGAATAAATGAACAAGAAAATATTTTTTTCAAAATTTGTCATGGCTCAGAAAATGGGTTTTCCGACTTTTCCAAGCAATTTTCCCTCACTGTGGAAGATTTTGCAGGAAAACTGGCAACCCGGATTTTTTTATATTGTTTTTGTGTTCATATATCCATGAACCCTACGCGTGGACAAAGATTCGTAACAATCTGAGCCTCTTCGACCCAATCTGTATGATAATAAAAAAAACCCTAAAGGCACATAACGTTCAACCGTTAGGCTTAGGATTCGATTCCTGATTCAGTCGAAAAAGTCCTGCAGAAGTTGGACTTAATTAGTAATTAATTAGGAAGTGTATTTGAAACGCTAAGTTGAAAACCGGCAAAATGCTCAGGAAACCCATGAATACCCGGAAAGATGGTTTAATTAATCATTTTCGAAAATTAAATAACCTTGATCACAACAATATTGCAGTTTCAACTAGATTGCAAGTTTCCCATCGTTTAATTGACCTGGCACAACCGCTCCGGAATCTACGCCTATATAAATAGACAGACATTCATTTAGACAATCATGTAGCGACATACCATAAATTGAAGGTAAATTGATTGAAATCGAAACGAGGAAGCTCCATCCCTCGGTCGGCCGGTCGGTCCGGTCGTTGTCAGAGCTAGATGCTTCGAATCGGATGGCAATTTTCAATTCAATTGTTGACACCGAGCCGTTCTCATATCGCATCGGGTCAACCGGGAGGTTTTTAATTGGATCGGCTTCCGATCCACGCCGGGAGCCACACCTTTTCCCGTATGATGTCATCTATAAATAGCAGCTGTTGTTCCTTGTGTGAGCTTTTCAGTGTATTGATCAAGTTTTCTGAGAAAAACGTATCATCGCATTGGAGAGCCTACTTAGGCTTAGGCGAGTGTGTAGTCAAATGAAATTCGCATCACTCGCTTGGACAAGCGAGCGAACAAGCTACTATTTATGATCGCACTTTAATGGATAATAATAGCACGCAATCATAACAGAGAACATATCCACATTCACAAGTGACATAGTTTAGAGCCGCATCAGATGGTTTGATATACACAAATCCAACCCGCCATGGAAATGGAACGCGGGTGGAATGACAGCGAAATTGGCCTACTGCAAGCTAGCCTCACAAATGCAGAATGGGAAGGTATTTACCAACACATCTGCATGCGGCGGACGCAATTTTTTGCGAAACCTTCCTCTCCGGTAAATGATGATCACGTGGTTCTGTATGTGCGTGTGTTTCGGCCGGTGTGTGCGGACATGCGGATCGTGATGTCACGCTAGTTTCAGAATAGAACTACCCATATGAACCAACCTAGATCCACTCCAGTGAGTGATAATGGCCCTGGGGCTCCAGCAGCAGCAGCCAAGTGACAGTGTTTGTGAGTTGCGTTTTGATTATGATTAAATAACTACCGGATACATCCTTCCTGCCGTCGACCGTGGTAAATGTTCCTCTGTTTTGATTAGCTGTTACCGAATGAACGAAAAAATGGGCTGCTGTGCAAAATGAGTGACCACTGTCACCCCCACCACGGTGGGCTAATGTAATTGCATTGTGTTCGAGTTTGAGTCATGTTGACTGACTTGCTTCCATGGAAAATCGATGATTGTACTTGGCATGGAGTGCAGTTTTTCCGCTGTAGTTTAGTTTGTCTCAGTGCACATTTGAATTGGTTTTTCAAATTTCCGATCGAGAGCTGTGGTGTCGTTGTATAGATTGATTGTTTCTGACGTATAGCACATCGTCTCGCATTCTATGGTGATCCGTTTGGTGGATTATCAGTTGCTTCCAGGTTGGCCGGTTGATCAAATAGGCAATGTATTATCCACAGTATATAATAAAAGATTATGCACCTGTTAGCATAAAGGGTGTATTCGATAAAAATGGCACACAGAAAATCTTCTGTAACTTTTGAATCGTATGAGTAAAAAACCTAGAAATTTGAGTAGATCTTATCCATAGTGTATTCTTTACATCTGCCAAGTTTCATAGTTATACATTCAGTAGTTCCAGTCATGTCGTCGAAACAAGAAATTGTCCGTGAGAAAATTTTGAACACTCACAATCAAAATCCAGGGGCGTCCCACCGGTGGATTGCTAAAAGGCTTGGAATTGCAAATACAACTGTGTCTCGTGTAATAAGAACCTTCAAGGAGTGTCTGAGTGTCCAAAGGAAGGAAGGGAGTGGTCGTAAAAGTGGTCCAATGGACAGTAAAATGGCCAGGAAAGTCGTTCAACAATTCAAGAACCGTCCAAACATGTCAATTCGAGATGTCGCTAAAAAGTCTAAGGTGTCAGTCGGTTTTGTGCAGAAAACCATGAAGCGTGCTGGGTTACATGTTTACAAAGTGCAAAAAGCCCCAAACCGGAATGAAAAACAAAACATCACTGCGAAAACCTGCGCCCGGAAACTTTACACGAAGCTGCTCACCAAATCCGGTTGCATCGTGATGGATGACGAAACATACGTCAAGGCCGACTTCCGTCAACTTCCTGGGCAAGAATATTTCGTTGCCAAGTCGAAGTTCGATGTTCCGGAGGATGTTCGAAAGAAGAAACTATCGAAATTTGCAAAGAAGTTTCTAATCTGGCAGGCGATTTGCGGATGTGGTGAAATAAGTGCTCCCTTCATCACTTCCGGAACAATAAACGGTGCGATTTACACGGAAGAGTGCCTTAAGAAGCGTCTCTTGCCATTCATTAAGAAGCACAAAGGATCAACTCTGTTTTGGCCTGATCTAGCATCCTGCCACTACGCTCGAAACGTATTGGAGTGGTACCGAGCCAACGGAGTCAATTTTGTGCCAAAGGATATGAACCCACCAAATTCACCGGAACTTCGTCCAATTGAAAAATTCTGGGCAATTATGAAAACGGAACTTTGCAAACATCCCAAAACTATAAAACCAGAGCTAGAATTGAAGAAAATTTGGGTAAAAACAACAAAAACACTGGGAAAATCGGTTGTACAAAATTTGATGGGTAGAGTGAAAAGGAAGGTGCGGGCATTCGGGATGGGAGACGAAATTGAATAAAACAAATGTTGTAAATCAAAACTCATTAGTAGTTCTTCATTCCCTGAGAATTTCAAGAAAATCCGATAATCAGTTTAATTTTGATGGGTATATATGTGTGTGCCATTTTTATCGAATACACCCTTTATTTCAATTATCTATCATGTGCGTACACGGTGTTCAATAAGTTCGGATACACTTTCAAAATTCGTTAAAAAAATGAAAACATGTTTTTTTATTTTTTGGATTTATGTTATTGAAAGCTATGTTTACAAGGAACGTTTACAACATTTCTCTTGGAATGACCCCCCCTTTGTACTCCTTAACGAGCTTCAAACGTTTCTCGAACGCGTCGCAGACGGCACGCACGGACTGCATGGGCATTTCGTCCCAGATTTTGAGAATTACCGTCTTGAAATGATCCAAAGTGCTGACCTTGTATTCGTTCAGCTTCGCCATCATATAGGACCAAACAAAAAGTCGAGAGGATTCAAGTCCGGGGAGCTGGGAGGCCACAAAGTTTTGTCCAGAAAGTCGGTTAAATTGTCCCGACACCAGGCTTGAACCACATTTGCCGTATGGGTTGGTGCACCGTCCTGCTGGAACACGTAGTGCTCATCGCCGTAGAGGCTTCGGAGACTGGGGGCAACAACCTTTTCCAAAACCTCAGTTTTGTAGTACGCCGCGTTGATTTTGGCGTTTTTTTCAATAAACACCAAGGGTAGCTTACCACGTTTGCATACTGCCCCCAAACCATCACCGACGCGGCACTTTGGAACCGAGGGATGTTTATATTGGATTCAGGAATGCTGTCCCTCGATGGCGCCTACACCCGGTCATTTTGCACATCAGTGCGGCTGCTGCAGCACGAACAGTTTCTCGTCCGAAAAAACAAACTCCTGACCAGCGTGCCAGAGAGGATCCTCTTAGCTCGATCCAACCGCTTTTTGCTGGTAGCCTCCGAAACGCCATGGACCTTAGGTTTTTGTAAGGCCTGAAACCAAGGTCCTTGGTGAGTATGGTGTGAGCGGTTCCAATGGAAACGTTGAGATCTGCAGCCGTTTTCCGGATTGAGCGGTTCTTTTTGTGCCGAATTCGCTCCCTCACGATCTTGATGACCCGTGGCGTCCTCGCTGAACGCGGCCGACCGGATCTCGCACGGTCATTGGTCGAGGACGTCTCCCGGTATCGCCTGATGGTCGTGTAGACAAAGTTCCGCTTGACCCCATGCGATTTAAGCAGCCGGAATATATCGCCGGGTCGCTCACCGTTCAAAAAACGCTTAATTACGAAGTCCCGATACTCTTTCATCGCGCGTAACAAACGAACAACAACTAACATAATGTCAACACCGCGCACATTCGGTAGCGTATGAATGAGGCTAAAGCTGACACCAATACCAATGCAGAATATGTACATGGCGCATACCTACGCAATGATGAAAACTTGTATTCGAACTTATTGAACACCGTGTAAAGTTTTTCCAAGGGCTGGAAAAACATGAAGAGAATGAATATTTTTTGGCTCAGGAAGAACTAGCACATCGCTCCCAAGCTCGGGCCTAAGCCTCATAATTCGTCCCTAATAACATAGCTCACACCAACACACTCTCAAATATTCTGTCAAAATCACATACCGAATCAAAACAACAACAAAGATACTATTACCGAAAGGTACCGAAAAGCGCAAGAGTGTATCGCAAGGTGCAGACTACAAGGTGTGCTTCGGACCTAGGGGCTCTTCAACAGTGAACCAATTTCAAATCGCTGATTGCATATTGATTGTTGGATTTACGCTAAAGAGCGAACACAAAATTATTGCCACACTTACAGCTAGCTGTAACTTTTTTCCCACTGTACAAAAATTAACCAAATTTAGCAAAGTTGCTCAGTGTATTGCTCAAATTCTGTGAATTGCGTAGTTGTGTGGTTTGTTGCGGCCAATATGGCAGTGATCAAGTTAAAACGCGTGAAATTGTTTTGTTCGCTCTCATGCACAGTTAATATATTTGTAAATCAATAACAACGTAATGTGCAAAATGCTGTAATATGTATACCTAATTCTTAATCTTACACACTTGGAAAAATTACAGTATTCGGTAATTTTTACCGAACTTTCAACAGCTGAACGTTCTGGTAATCCGATTTACCGGATTTCAGTGAAATTTTACAATATTCCGGTAAAAAATTACCGGAACTTGTCAAATCTTACCGAAATCCGGTAAATCGGATTACCGAACTGTTCAGTTGTTGAAAGTTCGGTAAAAATTACCGAATACTGTAAAATTTTCTAAGTGTGTATACACTTTTCTATTTACTTAAAGATCCATTATTTGTGATTTAGTTTTTTTTTGCTGTAGCTCAAGTTTGATTCATAGGACATGTGATTTAAGCTACAAATGAATTTCTCAATCACAGATGCTTTAAGTTTATGTACATGCATTTAACGGAAAACGACATCACTGGGCTCTGTTGTCAATTCCTGAAAAGTATCCTCAGCCATTATTTTCAGTGTATGTTGGTCAAAGTTAATTATGAAAATGCTTTATACTCTTTGTAATTTTCTCGTAGAGAGCAGCTCGCAGTGTCTTGAGGTACGTTCGTGTCCAACACAATTTGAAGATGTTCAAGTGCCGGGTTGAAAGTTGACAGTGTTCAAACTACATCTCATAAAATATCTCTTTTAAGTCCAATGTTTGATCGATCAACAGAGAAATGCTGAGTTTTTTTCATTTAGGATCAAAATTCTGGTAACTTTGTTCCAAGATCCAGATATAACAACTAAATCAAATCAAAACAAAACAATACAGCATTTCTTTTGTTTATTAATTGACTTTTGAAAGTCACAGCCCAAAGCAGATTTGGCAACATCACATCAATTTAGCCAGGAAGATGTGTGAAAATTTTATTAGATTTGAAG
Organism: Aedes japonicus; assembly: GCA_034211315.2. Taxonomy (NCBI): domain Eukaryota; kingdom Metazoa; phylum Arthropoda; class Insecta; order Diptera; family Culicidae; genus Aedes; species Aedes japonicus. Next base: position 88,379 of record JASCZW010006228.1, read on the forward strand.
CATACAGCTCATACAAAATACATGTAATTTGAATTTTACAGTACGTTTGCAATTACATTATGATGGCATCTAAAACGCGAAAATTTTAAGCCACATGCAGAAATACGCTATTAGTCATGTAGTCCCTTTGTTACATCTAATCGCACAGAAAGTTACAGGTTTTATTTTAACGGTGTAGAAAATCCGGAGCTGTCCCATCCTGTCTTAAGAGAAATAAAAGGTTCAACGACCGGTTGACTTTAGATCACAAGCGCTGGGGCGTGATGGAAACCGGGAGTGGCATGTAGGAAGACAGAAGGGAAAGGTTAAGAGGGACCTCATCTGAAACTCCAACCTGTGATGTTGCCAAAAGGGTCGACGTTTCGCAAAGTTACCTCCAGAGGGCCAAAGTAAGAGCTGGATAACATGGATACAAGGTTCAAAAATTCCCAAACGGCGATGAACTGCAACAAACTGTTACTTAGACTCATGCTAGGAAGCTCTACCCAGAGATATTGAACAGATACCGATCTCCAACAAATGCCACGACAGGAGTTTAACAAGGGAACCGATAAATTCAAAGTAGATGATCGTTTGAAAAAAAAAAAAAAAAAAATGTCAAAATTCGTCTCGAAATACTGCATTTGGCAGGCTAGTGGCACCTGCAGAAAGCGAAGCGAAATTTTCGTCAAAAGTGGCATCACCAATAATGAACTTTATAAGACCTAATGCCTGCAAAAACCTCTCATTTTTGGAACAGCACTAGAAAAACCACTATTTTGGCCAAGTTTAGCAGAGTTCATGACACTATTCTAAAAGCGTGCTGGAATGATGTGTCACAAATTTTATCAAACAGCCTACATGCCTAATTGATCCAATGTATGTTAACTGAATTTAATACTCTTTCATAGTAAATAAACTGTGCTGCAATAGTTTCATTCGCGCCTTTTAGTAATTACCATGTTTGTCAGATACTAGGTAGACATGAACAATACAATATACTGTTCCAATACCAATTTGATTGATTTAACACTTGGATAATTTGCAGTTCGCGTTCAGAATGAGAGTGAGCACTGCGGATAAATTAGAATAATAATAAGTCTTATATAAATTAAGTTCATACAAATTTTTACCTGTAAAATAAACTAACTAAAATGAAATAATATATACCGAATAAATGAAATGTGATCAGTAATTAACAAAGATAGTTTGATAAAATTTGTTTTATTTATAAATTTTATATGAAAAATAATAAAAACTAAAATTGATAATCAACATAAATAATTAAAAAAAAATCCTCTTTTTTAGAAACAAAATGTACAATTTAAATCTTTAACTGCGAATTTTTCCTCATTTAGACTCGACTAACTTCGTCGTTGACATATTACGTCATCGATTTCAATATCACTTGTTCCACCTTTCTACGTTAATGCAATGTCGAATTGCAATGTTGATAGCATGATAATCAAGTTAAGAAAAGAAATGTTTGTTGTTGTTTTTGAAGTTGAAACAACAATCAATGTGCAACTAGCGATTTGAAATTGGTTCACTATTGTAGAACCCCTTGGTCCGAGGTACACCTTGAAGCCAGCACCTTGCTATACATATTTGCGCCTTTGTTTTGATTTGATGTGTTATTTTGACAGAATATTTGAGAGTGTTTTCGTGTGAGTTCATTATTAGGGGCGCATTATTGAGCTTGGGACCGAGCTTGGGACCGATGTGCTAGTACTGACTGAGCCAAGAAAAAAAATCGTATTTGTATGGGACCTACTGGGCTTAGAGTTAGTGTATGGTACTACTCCATCGCCGGTTTCATGTAATGGCACGATGCCAGATCCGGCCAAAACAGAGTGTCCCCTTCGTGGGATCCGGAGAAAGGGAAGCAGACGCTCTTACAATCTTTAGCTAACTCGCCATATGGCGTAGCTTTGTAGCTTTGTGGGATATCTATGGAAAGAAAAACCACAAGAAAATGTTCCGTAACTGACAAATTAATCGAACAATTTGCTGGAGAACGTGCGCTCCCGTTTGCTGCGCCTCACATGTTTTTATCCACCGTACTCGCAGTGTTCTGCATGCGAAGGGAGTGCTGGTCGTCCGGCTTGGCTGCGTCGTCGTCGGGCAGTTGATCTTCTTCGTCCTGTAAATCGCCACCAGGTTCTGCCACATCACATCTTAAGTTTCCCCTTCTTGTTTCAGTGGGAATACAACGGCTAGGGGAGCATGTGATGATCATCCGATGCTTTCTGTCCAAGAGCCTGAAGCCATTCGGGGTATAGTCCACTAGTTCCACGCTGTTTGGATCGAGCTTCTTCATTGATTGACTTGTAACCGCAGTCCAAAGGGCTTTCACACTGAAGACTTGTAGTAGGACTTCGGTTCAACGGGTACACTCCGGTGTAGGCGGCTTCGGACCACAAATTCTTGGGTACCTGTGAAAAGAGCATAGCATAGCATGTTTGGAACGGGGAGGACAAGTGACAGTTGGCTCCACTTCAATGCCCTTCGATCTGTATCAAGCCTTCTAATCGTTGGATCAGTACACTCTTCCTTGGTCTACGGTCCGTCTAGAAATTGCCTTGCCCGTAGCAGATAGATAACCGCAAAGTGCATGTGGTCAGCGATAAAGGAGCCAACATGTCGCGACCCATCTCACGCAAGTGGATCAATTGTTACCAACGCCTTGGGAACACTGGCCCGACCCAGGCCAAGAAAGATGATAAAGGTTAGGGCTAGATATGTATATATTATAGACACTGTATATAGACCGGACAACAGTTGTCTTATGCAGCCAAACGACCTGTCAAAAAATGCAGCCAAACGGGCTGTCAACCTTTTATTCACTTTAAAGGAGCAAGTATTGTTTTGACAAAAGCAAATTATGAACAAATAAGGGATTTTCTACTTCCATATTCAGTAAATGTTCATTTTTTACACGGCACTTTTCGCTATGCTTTTTAATGAAAATCTTCAAACGGAATCAAAACAAACTACCAACATCGAAACCGAATCTTATTTTTAGCCTATTGCGCTGTTTACTTCAAGTTTGTACAAATACAAGTGGTGCCAGATCAGTTGCTCAAATTTATGACATTTTTCAGGGTTGGCAGATTGTATGATTTTGCGTTGTCCGGTCTATATACAGTGTCTATAGTATATATATATATATGTTAAGAAGTTAGATTTGTAATTGTAAAATTTGGTTTGGAACTTTTGATTTGTAAAGCATCTATTACATTAGAAAAATGCCAATCAGATACAATGAGGTCTATGCAGGTGGAGAAGAAGTTGTTAAGTTGTATAAGTGTAATGCAAAATACTGTGATTGCGTTCGTGAAATGATGCACAGCCTGTTTTTTGTAAACATGCGTGACGTAGATCTCCAAAAACAATAATTTACAACAGCAGCAAATCACAAGATGGAATGTTTATTTTCGCAAATTGGTATAGTTATTAAAAGGTTTCAGCCTTTTTGCCTTTTTGTGCACTAAAAGGATGAGGACAAACACTTCACTTGCTCTGTTATCATTCGCTTGTTTTTGGAGTTTTACGTCACTACCCGAAATCATGGATTGTTTACCCATTTTTCGTTACTAAGACCGACAAACACCCTGCTCTTCGCCACCTGTATAGACCTCATTGAACCAGATAGTCCCTCGGAAACGTCTTGCATCTCTCAGCCGATGACAACTACACTGAGCAAACAAATCGAGAAGAATTCATTCGAATGTCGTATGGAAATTTACAACAAGATATTATTGCAAATTTCGTACGATTCTCTAATGAAAAAGAAGTTCATAGGACGATCGTATGAAAATTTTCCTAACAGGAAAAAAAAGTTGCACCGGGATACGAACCATGAACCTCGGGATCCAGAGGCGAGCCCCAATCATACGGAACTAAACACGCTTGATAAGTGAAGGCGATTGAAAGTGTATATGAGGCATGTTTTTCGTGACTAATGCAACAGTAATCGTTTCATACGATTTCGTATGGAATTAGTCTTGGACCCTTGCTTTTTGATTCATAGTTCCGATCGTATGAAAATCGCACGGATAATTTCCTGAGTGTACTGTTACTAAGGTTGTCATTTGTCTCATGTACCGGAAAAGGAGGAATGGAAAGAAGAAGAGAAACAAAAGAGAGTTGAAGATTCGAAAAATCTAGGCGACGACGAGGAGGAGAACGACGAGGCAGACAGTACTAGACCAAAATACCGATCGGACGAGACTAGAAGGAGTTCTTTCTCCGTCGAGGAATTCGATCGTGAGATAGATCGGAGAAGTCAAAGAAAGCGACTGGCCTGGAGTGGACAGTTAATTGAAACGGGAACGGAAGCAAGGGCGTAGTGTCCCAAAAGTGCGTCAATCTAGGGCGGAGAATCGCTAATCGCTAGGTGGTGCACGTGGAAGAGTGCCGTAGGCGATAACCTCAATTACTCAAATATCCAGTATAGCCAGTGAAAAGCGCCCCGGCATCCCAGAAGTTTCCCTGGCCAGAATAACCATTTCGAGGATCCCCATTGCCGCGCCACACGCCAAGTGACGGAAGTTCTGAAAGTGAGGCTGGGTGAGGTCCGGTGGGTTCGCCCCGCTTTCTTAACCCAAAATCCGATGGGTCATGGGACAGCGAAACCGGGTTCAACATGAGCGATGTCCCGACCTGCAGAAAGTATTCCAAGGTAACCCCGCAGCCTTCCCGACCTCTCTCCCTCTCCGCATGTGCATCCGCAGCAAAACGGCCTCGCAGCAGATTTCGCGGCACTGCTTACCTTGTACACTAGAATCACAGAATCCAATAGGCTTCTTTTTCACGTTGATTTCACCAGTACGTTGTACTGCGCCAGTTTTGCCATCGTCTTGTCGTTAAGATGACCAAGCCGACGATGCCTCAGTCCGCTTGTCTCTGCTTGGCACACGTGCGGTGAATCCCAGTCGGTGAATCCACGCGGATCTTCAGCTCGTACAGACTGCCCTTCATATGAGCTGTGGCAATCACTTGATTCTCCTTCCGTAACACTGCTTGACGATCATCAAACAGCACCGAAAATCCTCCAGCCTTTGTCAATCGTTTAACGGACATCAAATTGTCCCGTAGATTGGGAATAAACAGCACAATGTTGATATTTACCCGAACACCTTGGTTGCTGCAGTCGTCATTCACAAACTTTCTTTCGTCACGAGGGATTCGCCATCCCTGGCAACTTGAATGACAATCTGCTCAGCTAAAAACAGTAACGGTTGATCCAGAGTCCAACTTGAACGAGAGCTTTCCACTCTACTACTGGCCAGGTTCGTCACGATTGACCATAAAGCTTACAATACTGCTTCCTGGAGCTACGTTGGACTGGCCGTTTGTCCTCTGGTGGCCATCCCTCTGCAAATGTCCCTTCCGACGCTTTCAATTTAATTTTACCTTTTCCCGTTGAACGCCGTTGTCTTCTTTGCCACATCTTGCTGTCGGTCTCCCTGCTACCCCTCCTCTTCCAAAAGCCATGGCTTCACGGTGTCAAATTTCAAATCTCCGTCGCCTAGGTTCTCGAGTGCCGTTATTGACGGATCATAACCTCCCGGAAGGGTTGCGAACAACGTCACGATCAAATCTACACTTCAACTCACCACCTGCCAGAATGAGCTGCCGAATCAGGTCTTCGAAAACCACCGGATGTCACCACGTGGAATCGCCTTCTTTCATCCTCAATCGTCCATTCTGCGTTCGTCACCAGAGACTTCTTGGCAACGAAATTTTCGAGAGCTTGCCACATTTGCTTTGCAGTAGATTTGTCTCGAGCGATCTCCAAGCAATCATCCACTTGGAAATCGATCAACATAGCCAATGACTGCTCCATTTGCGTCCAAGAACTCGCGCAAACTCCAGTATTGAAATCCAGGACCTCCGCTGAACTGAGGTATTCCGTGCGCGGAATTCTTCGTAAAAGTACCCATAATCTCTTGAGTAGACTAGACCGGGGGAGATTTTCAAGGAGCTTGAAAAAAAGCCGAGTGGTCTTGACGAGCTAACTAACGTTTGGTGATAAAAAAAAAGCTAAGACAGATAATTGCTATGCGAGCGGTCTTCCAGCAGTTAACCGGAACGTTCGCCATGGCGGACGAAAGCATGCGTGTAGCCATGTTTTTGAGTTCTTTCTTCGTTTTATTTAGCAATTCCTCCTCAGTTTTCACGACAAATTGTTGTAGTAGATCTTACGTTTCAGGTTGGCCCAGAAATTCTCGATGGGGCGCAGCTGGGGGACGTCGGGTTTGTCGACTTGGGTACCTCATCGATATTAAGCCGCCTCATCTCTTCCAAAGACCGCTTCGAGTAGTGGTCTGACGCCAGATCCGACCAGAACACCGCGTCTTTGCCCTTGTGGTATTTCTTGACGAACGACGCAACTTCCGGTGGGCATTTCGTACTATAAATTTCCCCGTTCACGGCCAGTCCGGAGCGAAAAAAGAGCACCTTCTAGGGGAACTTGATGTGTGAAATGAACTTCACCTCGGAGCTCACTTCCTTAGTGACGGAAGTAAAATACGAAGGGCCCTGCCAGTCGTTGCCATCCAGGGTGAGATAGGTCTCGTCGTCCATCACCACCGTCAGGTCGCAATTCGCCAGGAAAATCGAGTTGACCATCTTATTCAGCCGCTGCCGCGGCGTCATTGCCTGCAGCTTCAAAACCAGTGGACGCCTCTTCAGCCTCTTCTTGTCGCTCAGTGTCGTCGGCCGTCCGGAGCCGAGCTTTCTTTCGATGCTCTGATTGTTGTCTAATAGTGCCAAGATGTTGTAGATGACGGATCGGGCGTATCCGACGTCCACAACGTGCCGCACGATGTCCGTTTTCGACGAGGTGGGGTGCCGTTTTTTGAACGCGCACACTTCTGAACGGAGTTGCTTCACTGTTATTTCCATCACGGTTAGAGTTCGACTGATAGAGCTGTCAAATTTTGTCTGCTGACTTATGGACTACTATGGTTGATGCTGCATGGGTAGTTTTGTCAGTGCGGATGGAGGTAAACCCATGAAAAATCGGCAATTTTTGTCAATTTTGTTTATTACAAAAGTTATGAACTTTTCGTTTATTGGGGAATCAACAGAGTAGGTTGCTAAGGATCTAGGGTTGGTAGTACTTTTTCACAAACATAAGGTTGCTTAGACTGATTGACTACACTTCAACAGATTCACACCTGAAGCTCACTCTGTTATCCTTTTATTACATGAACATTCCCAGCGGTCAAATACCGAAGATCATCACTACTCCACAAATTCCGGAAGGCACTTGTTCCAAATATCAATAACAAAACAAAAATTCCCACAGATTCAGGTGACCCTACCGACCACTTAATTAATTTAAATATGCAATGCAAAAAACGAATAAAGGGTGGACGACAAAAAATATGCAAAAGAACTTAACTTCCACGGAAGCCGACCATACCGCAAGCTGTGAAACGGATCCTGACTTGTACTTAAAACAAAGGAAGAAAAAACGCTCAGGAAGCGTTCCTGACCACCGGCACTACACTATATCTCGTCGAGTTGCAAAAGGGGGAAACAAGTGCATAATGAAAACAAATCGACAAATTAAAACAAGAGAGAAGGGAAAAAAATGAAAACTATAAAAAGCGATGTTGATGATAATAAAAAAAAAACAAGTTCCCAGACAGGATCTGCTACGATCCTGCGGTGCAATGGGCGTGTGAAACGGGACCCTTCTTCCCTTCCTTTCTCCGGTTCGTTGGACCATTTATTTATTACATGACAGTCAGTCCTTTGGCAGTCCTTGTTCTTTGTTTCTTGTTTTGAAATTTTGAAAAATGACAAATCGGAATTGTTTGCGTTTGTTTACAATTTTTGCTTTATGGCACCCACCAATTGACGTTGTCATAATTGTTCTTTTTGGGTCAAATTTGAATATACATACAAGTTCGTCTGTTCGAATCACAAATAAATAAAGGCACTCTTTCGGTACGGGGGAAAACAAATAACGGCAGCGGCACATTGCAGTTATGACAACAACGACGTCAAAAATATTTAAAAAAAAAACACGAAACGGGACCGGACAGAGTGCACGCAGCCGAGCACTCATATCTGATGTTATGTTGTGCCTCCTGCCGCTGCCAGAGCACAAACGACTGTGACTGTCCGAGTTGCATTATAAATTCTAATTGACCCTAAACTAAATCTTCCGGTCCAGAGTCTGCCGCGCCGCAGTTGTTGTAGTAATATGGCAACAGCAGACTTGATTCAATCCCTTGTTTCAACCGAACGCAATTCGTTCCACTTTCATTTGGGGGGACGTTTCCCGGGCGTGCTATAAAATATTATGGCAAAGTGACGGTTGACAGAATTGGTCATAGCACACCTGATGGGTTTTCGTTCTCGAAGTTGCCACGTGTGCTGATGCATTCGAAGTTATTAATTAGACGGTGCAGTCGGGCTATCACGGTAAGGTGGTCAAGATTTGCGCTTCGCTGGAGCTGCTTCCGTACGAAGAAAGCCAATATTGAATTAAAGGGTGGTCATTATGGAAGAGGGCAGCAGGAATAAATTGGACGAAGTGTCCGACCGGCAGCAACGGCTTTCCGCACGCTTGGTTTCGAATTGTCCGCTATGGTTTGGTTGTTTTGTTTCAATACTTACTTTGATCGAGGGGTCCATCCATCCGACCGAAGCCTGCGCTGATTGCAATCAATTCGGTTGAGAAGACCCTTCGCCGTCTTCGAGGATGAGTTTAAGACAGAAGGCGGCAGAGTAGGCGCCGAATGTAATCGTCGAGAACGGAAGAGGGGGATGTAAAATGTACCATAACAAGCAGTTGTCGGCACGCGAGCTTACTTGCACTTGCACTTGCAGGCAGAAGATGCGCAGTCGCGCGTGCCCCTTTCTCTCCTCCTCGGATGTGTAGGTACAATATTCAACGATGACGAAGGGCGAAGAAGGTTCCGTCGAAGAAGATCCAACGGAAGAAAAAAAAGATCAACCGTCTGTTGATTTTCCCAGTTCCGAACTGTCATGCTTGGCATTGTTCAACGTCACCCACAAAAAAGGGCGAATCGGTATTAATCTTCTTATTTTTCCCTCTGTTTCTTTCCAGAATCGAACCGGCTTTAATGAGCATATCGACGTCAGCTGCGGCAGTGATTGCTACATTACACAGGTAATTTTGCGGCTTCCTCCTGGCAGGATGAAACTCGGACGGAATTTACCGCCGACAGATTCGATCCGGTGCGAAAACACTTTCAGCCCAACACCTGACTCCCTTTTTGGTGTTTGGATTTGACGTTGTCGATTGTCATCTCGTCGCCAGTTTATGAGTGAATGAATGAACTGCGCCATCCAGCAGTTTGGACTCGGCTCGGGTTCCGGCGAGTTCCGTCCATCGCGGGCGATGACTTACAAAATCACTCGACCGTAAGTCCGGAGACACAGGAAGGTTGTTTTGTTCGGCGAACGATGCCGGATGATTGTGGAAATGTGAGCACGATGATGGGAGTTTTGAATGGAATTCATTGATGTTGTTGTTTTTTTGGATGTGTTGTTCTGCTTTCCATCCGTAGAGGTGCTTTTTGTTGAGTTAACCTGTGCAGAAATTATTTACCATGCTTCAGATTTTAACCAAAGGGTGACTGCAAACGTGATTGAGCACTGAGTTGTTTCTGATGGTTGGTTCATGCCAATTGAGAAATCCACGTTAAGCTAAAGTGAGGTTAAACATCGTAGTATCTAAAACTGAAGTCGATAATAACTTTCTAGCTATGTTTCAAACTGTATGGAATTGGCCAGAATCGTCATTATCGTTGATTTTCTTATCTTTTTATCATCAATTACTTTGCTTAGACAGTTCAAAAACCAATTTCGAAAGAGCGCCATCTACGACGTTTAGCCTCACTTTTGCGGTGCCTGGATTCTTCCATCGAGAAGAATTTTCTTGCGGCAGTCTAATCAGGGGTGGCATTGCGCATCTCGAACAGGGATGCCAGATATTTTTTTCAAATGTCTGTGATAAATATTTGAAATGTCTGGAAATATCTATAAAAGTCTGTAAATTTTTGTTTAGAAAATTAGGCTTCTTTCAATGAAAACACGTAATAAGAGAGCAAAGTATGTCATTTCCGCTATTTGTGTGATTATGTAAACATGCCTGCTTCTATTTCTTGGATTTTATACAACCTTACACTATTTTTTTTCATATTTTTAAAGTGACACTGAAGCTTGAAGCATTCGCATAGATGACACAATTTTCTATAGTTTTTTCCCCCCCTGTAACGCTCTTTCCAGTTTTTTTATTTTAAAATAAAATTTAGTTTTCATTTGATAAATTCAACAGACTTTTGTTTTGATTCAACAATAACCATTGATGGTGTGTACCATATTTTAATATGGTGTCATTATCATCGATAGCATTATGGTCATATGAATGATTTTTTTATGGACTGCTTCTTTGGTTAGTCAGTGATTATCTCTAAAAAATTCAGGAAACTCTCTCCTGATCTTCTGCAAGGCTCTTTGCTTTATTCTAAGAAGTTTCCTCCTGAACTTCAGGCAAAATTCCTCATGAGCTTCTTGGCAGTCACTCCTTATTTTCTTCAAAATGCACATTTAAGAACTCAACCTTACCTTCCAGAAACATTTGGTGATTTTTTTTCCTGAACATAGTGACTTTCTTAACTTCTGATAAGTCCTATCCTGAACTACGAGAAAAGTTTCTGCAGAACTTTGAGAAAGTACTCTCCAGAATTTCTTGGAAAATCTTCTTAAGTTGTCAGAAGTTTCTTCCTGAACTTCTGAGAAGTTCTTTTCTGAACTGCCGAAATAATCTTCTCTGAACTTCAGGGAGTATTTTCCTGAACTTCGGGGAAGTTTGTTCCTGAATTTCTGAGAAATTCCTGCTTGAACTACTAGAAAGATCCCCTATACTTCTGAAAAGTTTCTTCTTGATTTTATCAAAAGAATCTACCATAACTTCTAAGATTTCGTGAACTTCGAGAAGTTCTCATTCTGAAATGCTGGAATGTTCGATTTGGAACTTTAGGGAAGCTCTCTAGCACTTCTGGGTCGTTCCAACTAATTTTTTGGTCTCTTCGCACCTTCTGAGAAGTTCTCTTGTGAACTTCCGAGGAGTTTATTACTGATTTTTTAAATTCCTTCTTGACCCTAGTTCCCTCTCTGGTAGTTTTCTTCCTGAAATTCGGGAAGTTTTTACTGAGCTTATTCTTTCAAAACTTCCAAATTTCCAGAACTGCGAGGAAAATTTTATTCCAAAATTTATAGGAAAATTCATTTAAATTTGTTCTTGAAGTTTCTTGCTGGACTTCTGAGAAGTCCTCTTCTGAACTTTTGGGAAGTTTTCTCCAGAACTTTGGGGAAGTTTGTTCCGGAACTATTGGGAAATTCGTGCTCAAGTTAGAAGGAAGCACCCCCAATGCTCCTGGAAAGTTTCATTCTTTTCTCTCTAAAGAATTTTGAGAAATCCTTATTCTGAAATGCAGAATGTTCTCTTCTGAGCTTTGGAAAAGCTGCCAAGCACTTCTAGGAAGTTCCGACTAACCTTACGAGAAGTTTTCTCTGGAACTTCTGGGAAGTTACTTCCTGGACTCGAGAGAAGTTCTTTCCTCAACTGCTATGACGCATCGTCCTGAAGATTTTTTTTCCTGATTTTTTGAGAATTATAGGTAGTGTCCTTCCTGATTAGCTCCCGTATGAAACTTGGGGAAGTTTTTTTCTAAACTTCTGGAAGTTAAATCTTGGATTTCTGGAAGAACTCCAAAACCTATGAAAAATTCCAAACTTCAGAGAACTCCTCTCCCTACACTTGTTCCTAAAGCTCTGATAAGTCCTCTCCTGATTCTTGGGAAATTATGTTTAAAATTCAGGGTAGTATGATCAACAATCAATATGCAACTATTGATTTGAAATTGGTTCACTGTTGTAGAACCCCTTGGTCAAAAGTACACCTTGAAGCCAGCACCTAGCTATACATAATTGCGCTTTTGTTTTGATTTGCTGTGTTATTTTGACAGAATATTTGAGAGTGTGTTCGTGTGAGTTCATTATTAGGGGCGCATTATTTAGCTTGGGACCGAGCTTGGGACTGATGTGCTAGTACTGACTGAGCCAAGAAAAAAATCGTTTTTGTATGGGACCTACTGGTCTTAGAGTTAGTCTATGGTATGATCTTGAACTTCGGTAAAGAATTTTTGAAGGTTCTTCTTGCATGAACTGCTGGCTCCCAATACTTCTGAGAAGTTTCTACCTGACCATAGGAGAATTTTGTTTTTTCGAGGAAGTCTCTAAGTTTCTCAAATATGATTTGTATTGTTGTGAACCTTGATTTTCGTTGTGACTTAATAGAGGCTTAATGGCTTACAATGTTACTAACGGTTTTTCGCATTGGTTTTAACACACGTGGGATTGAACACTACCATAAGTAGGGACTCCATGTTACCCTCGGAAAGGGCCTATACGATACATATCTCCGGACCCATTGTGTCTCCAAGTGGCCCACCGCATTCGTTTCTTCAAGGATTTATACTTTAAATTATACCTACGGTATTTTAAAATATTTCCACAAAGCTTCTTACCGTATCTACTATACTGTTCAGATCCTCGTACGTTTTAAATCCGAACTTCATAGAATACCTTTATTTGAAATTTAAAAAATATTTCAAATGTCTGTAAAAGTCTGCAACATAAATAAAATGTCTGCTAAATGTCTGCATCGTTAAAAAAGTCTTCAATAAAAATGAAAAGTCTGCAAATTTACAGACATGTCTGTGAATATGGCATCCCTGATCTTTAAATATTAAACTCTAATCGAGTTATGTTTGGTATTACGTTTTTTTTTCGAGTTCATAATTCTAGCCTACTAGATTTCGAGCTAAATGGGTTCTAGATCAACTCGAACAAAAATGTCAAATTGTACACTCCCGTTTCATTTTACTCAATTTTTGAGTACAATTGTATACCACCTCTTTTTTCTCACGAAAATGTTACTCAATTTTCGTAAAAAGTGTATCTACTCACAAAATTGAAAAAGAGATACTATACAATTGTACTCAAAAACTGAGCAAAATGAAACGGGAGTGTAAATGTATACGAACAAACATAACTTGCTCGGTAGTGAATTGTTTGCAGCTGAAAATTCAAATTTAAACGAAAAGTTTTCACCACGTTTTTTGACGGCAGTGACGATAATGAAGAGAGCACACTGATTTCACAAAGACGTGAGCTGAGGAATTGCAACAATCCACTTTCTTTGAGTGAAAATTAGTAAGTAAATTGTAGTGAATTGTAAAGTTTGATGAACATCCGAGGAGTTCATTGAATTTTCTTGAACTTCACATGAAGTTCGTTGAAGTTCCTTAAATTTCCATGAAATTTGTTGAACTTTGTTTTTGTTGAAAGTTCATTGAATTTCAATGAAAATCGTTAAACTTTCCTGAAGTTCGTAGAACATCCCTGTAGTTCGTAACATCCCTGAAGTTCATTGAATTTCCATAAGGATTGTTGAACTTGCCTAAAGTTCATTGAATTTCTTTGAAATTCTTTGAATTTCCCTGAAGTTTATAGAACATCCCTGAAGTTTGTAGAACTTCCTTAAAGTTCGTTGACTTTCGCTGAAACCGTTGAAGTTTCTTAAATTTCGATGAAATTTGTAGAACTTCCCTGAAGTTCATTGAATTTCTATGAAATTCGTCGAACTTCCCTGAAGTTATACTAATCGTAGTTTATCCCTGAAGTCGTAGTCTATCCCTGAGGTCCGTAAATTTTTATCTGAAGCTCATGGAATTTCCATGAAGTTTGTTGAACTTGGCTGAAGTTCGTAGAGTTTCCATGTCGTTCATTGAATTTTTATGAAATTTCGTAGAACACCCCTGAAGTTCGTTGAACTCCCATGAGTTTTGTACAACTTCCCGATTGATAATGTTGCTTTGTCGGGTTGGTTTGGTTAGGTAAGAGGATACTGGGGCCTCTCTTAGCTCTCTTAGTAAAGGCGCAAGCTATAAAGCAAAACCATGCTGGAGACAGCTGGGTTCGATTCCCGGTCTGGTGTAGGGATTTTTCGGGTTGGAAAATTTCTCGACTTCCCAAGGTATAGATTATGACTGTACTTGCCAAACAATTTTACTTATGCAAAAATAATGCAGGCATAGAAAGCTCCCAAATAATACCTGTGGAAGAGCATAAAGAAGTTGAGAGCCAGCGTAAAGTACAAGGAAAGGCGAAACCAAATTCAGGAAGAATGAGAAGAAGAAGGATAGTGTTTTCATTGATAGGTTTGATGTTTTTTGATGTGTTTTCATGTTTTTCAACTATTTTCAACAGTTTGGTTGATAAAATATCTTTAAAAATCAGATTCATCGTTGTTATAGTTTTAAGAGTCACAGCTATTTTTTTCAACGTCAATTCAAGAAGCTGTTGAATGATTTTTAGGCTTTCTTGTTTCATTTGCAATAGAACTTTTTGTACCTCATTGCTCTCTTCTTGTGATTGAACAAATCTTCGGAATAGTTCGCGTTTCTCCTTCTTCGCGTTAGACCGCTTGCTCACTCTTGTTTCAGTTCTAACTCTCATTCCGAGCTCATCAGGTTGATCTTCTGCTTCCATTGATTCACCGTAAAAATCTTCTTTAAGGAATTCTTTTACAAACACATCATTTCCTTCTGCAGTTTGACTTTCCATATACGGTTCCTTTCCATCGTCCGTAGGGAGGCTTCTCTGAGAGAGCTTGCGACACACAAACGATCCCGGCGGATTCCACCACACTTTCTTCCTGTTGGTCTTATTTAGGCTCCTCCTGTTTTTTGTGGCGTAGTTTGTTTTTCACTTTATATTTGTTGTCCGCCCACACCTAAAATCAATAAAGAGGAGCAAGCAGTGATGCTACGGAACTAGGATAGACAAATCAATTTTTCATTCTACTTCTGAACATCTAACAATCAATTCGTTATTGATATTGAATCTGAATTGCTCTGTCGACTGTGTCCAATCTTAATATTTTCAAATAACAACTCCAAGTTTACCTTTTTCCTCTCGGCAACTTCCCGCACCGGATGACCTCGTTCGTTGAGCGCATTTCTCAAAATTTCTCAATTTAGCAAAACTCTGAATGGCAACTTGTCGTCAATCATGATCCCCAGGTACCTCAAAGGCCTCTTCGATTTGGTTGTGCAGTTACCTGTGTGTTGCTCCGATTTACGGTTGTTAACAACCGTGACCTCGGTCTTATAGAAAGCTAGCACCAGTTTCCTGGAGCTCATCCATCTTTCCACAATGCCAAAGGAGTGCGAGGCCGTTAGCTCCACCTCTTCGATGGATTCACCACAGGGGTGATGTCGTCAGCAAACCCGACGAGCTTCACCCCGTTCGGAAATTCAAGCTGTAGTACCTCGTCGTACTTCGTGTTCCATAGCACCGTGCCCAGGATCGAAACTTGCGGGACGCCTGCGATGAGCTGGACACGTTTCTGGCCTACTTCTATGTTGTACACCAGTACGCAATTCTGGAAATAGCTTCCCAGAATCTTGTACAGGTATCCCAGAACGTGAAGACGTTGAAACAAGTCAGCGATAGCTACCCAACTGGTGCTATTGAACGCATTTCGCACGACACCTCGCCTCTTGCGCTGGATTGTCACGTCAGCCGTTTTGATGACGGACATAATTGCGTCCACCGTCGACTTCCCATTACGAAAGCCGAACTGGTTTTCAGACAGCCCGTCTAAACCTTCGTGTACTTGGTTAATCTGTTAAAAATACCCCTCTCGAGCACTTTTCCCGCTGTATCCAACAGGCATATAGGCCTATATGGCAATAGGTCCCCTGGTGGCTTCCCTGCCTTTGGTAGCAATACTAGAGTCTGGATTTTCTAGGCGTCCGGGAAGACGCTCTCGTCCAGACATCTTTGAATCACCGCCCTGAACATTCCGGGTGCCAGTGAACTAGCCGTTTCGATGGCCAGGTTCGAAATACCGTCAGGTCCTGGCGCTTTGTTCACCTTCAACGATTTGCCTATTGCAATGATTTCCTCGATTGTAACGGTCGCTTTGTCCCCTTCGTGCCATTGTCGTGGGGCAATTCTGCCATCATGGGGGGCCAGGGACTCTGGTCGTGGCTCGGAAAGAGTCCCCTGATGATTACCTGTAGTAGCTCTGGTGATTGCTCGGTTGGAGCTGTCGTGCCCTTGGTTTTAGCAATTGTCTCTGTCCACCAGTAAACCGACAACCTTCCATCCCTAGGTGGGACCTTTCTGGGCATGGTTGCGTCGCACACTCGTGTAAAATGTGCTACGAGTTGATCACCGCGAGGATCTTGGGTATCGCTCAATCTCTGTTCCCGCTCTAGCGCCTCTTTAAATACTTCTTTATCGAAGTATGGCGTCCTCCATCTGCGGACGAACGGAGTGGGTGCTCCTCCCTCTGCGCGTTGTCTAGCTTTGTGGAGTGAATAGCATAGCGAACCGCCAGGTGGCGGTCGTTATAGGTGTAGCCATCTTCGACCCTCCGGTTGTTCAACAGCCCAGGCAATGCGTAACCCCG